>JASDQU010103189.1:249091-287348 GCA_032191745.1 Picea mariana | reverse complement strand
AATGTATCTTTATTGGATATAAAGATGGTCTCAAAGGTTATAAGCTTTGGAACCTAGAAACTAAGAAGGTAGTGTATAGCCGAGATGTGGTATTTAGAGAAATGAAGGATGTTGTTAAACAGGAAGTCCTACCAAGTAAGGAAGAACCAAAGAAGATAGAGTTTGATTTAAAGGAAGATGAAGAAGACTCTACAAAAAGAACATGGATCAGAAGAAGAAGATCCTCATACTCCGGTATTGAGGAGATCGGATCGAGAAAGAAGGCTACCGAAAAGGTATAGTCCATCTGATTTTCGTTCAAATTTTGCTTTGTCTATTACTAATGATGACCCTAGAACTATCAGGGAGGCAGTGGATTCAAAGGATGGAAATCTCTGGAAAAGGGCCATGGAAGAAGAAATGGCATCTTTGGATAAGAATGAGGCTTGGGATCTAGTGGAGTTGCCAATTGGAAGAAATCCCATTGGAAGAAAATGGGTATTTAAAAAGAAGATGAATGCAGAAGGAAAAGTGGAGAAATACAAAGCTCAATTAGTAGAAAAGGGTTATTCCCAGGTTGAGGGAATTGATTTTGGTGTGATTTTTTCTCCTGTTGCCAAGTTAACCTCTATAAGATTTTTGTTATCTGTTGCTGCTACATTTGATTTTGAAATAGAATAGATGGATGTGAAGACAAAATTCCTACATGGGGATCTAGAAGAAGAAATCTTTATGAAGCAACCAGAAGGTTATGTTGTGAAAGGAAAGAAGGAGCTGGTATGCAAGCTGAAAAAGTCCCTGTATGGTTTAAAACAATCACCAAGGATGTGGTATCAAAAATTTGATACTTATATGCTGGGACTTGGCTTCACAAGAAGCAAAGAGGATCACTGTGTGTATTCTAAATTAATTGGTGATCATTTGATTTATTTGGTCTTGTATGTGGATGACATGTTATTGATAGGAAACAAAAAGGAGATTATCCAGGATGTGAAAACTCAGTTGTCCTCTAAATTCGACATGAAGGATCTTGGTGCTTCAAATTTCATTTTGGGCATGGAAATTAAAAAAGATCAAAAAAGGAGTAAACTCTGGTTAAATCAGAGAAAATATGTCAAGACAATATTGCAGAGGTTTAATATGCAGGAATGTAAACCACTCAAGGTTCCTATTCCTATTGGTGTAAAGTTATCTGTGGATCAGTGTCCCAAGACACATGAAGAAGAGGAGGACATGTCTCATGTTCCATATGTGAGTGTAGTTGGCAGTTTGATGTATGCAATGGTATATGATAGACCGGACATTGCACATGCAGTGGGATTTTTGAGCAGGTATATGTCAAAACCAGGGAAGGAGCATTGGACAACAATAAAAAGGGTTTTCAGGTATTTGTGTGGCACTGCTAGCTATGGATTTTGCTACGAAGGAAGACCAAGATTTGACAGAGCGGTCAATATACATGGCTTTGTGGATGCAGACTGGGTTGGAGATTTGGATCATAGGATATCTACAAGCGGATATGTGTTTAACCTATTTGGAGGAGAAATAAGTTGGATGAGAAAAAGACAGGCTGTAGTGGCACTTTCAACTACAGAATCTGAATACATGGCAGCCACTCATGCAAGCAAGGAAGCAGTATGGTTACAAAGATTGTGTTCAGGTATTGGGTTGGTACAAGAAGCTGTAAGGATAGAGTGTGACAGTCAAAGTGCAATTTTCTTGGTGAAGAACCCTTCTTATCATTCAAAGACAAAGCACATTCATGTTCAATATCACTTTGTGAGAGACATGATTGAAGAAAAGAAAGTATCACTGATGAAGGTGGAAACTTTGAAGAATGTTGTAGATTCATTAACAAAATCTGTAAGCACTGAGAATTTCTCTTGGTGTAGAGGATCCATGGGCATTGCTGCCCTGGATTGTTGACTATGTAACCCTGTAACCCCCTGTGTGCAAAGAAAACAACAAGTGGGAGAATGTTGGGTATGTGTTATATTCTTTGCATGAGTAGTAGTGTTTGAGCATTTGTGCCAGGCGCACAGGGGGGTTAGAGGGGGGGCCACTAGGCCCCCCCTCGGGGGGTGCAGGGGCAGCTCCCCCGAAATTTTTTTTCGCACCGGGACAACATATTACCAGGACGACATATTTTCGGGACCACATGATATTTAGGTGGTTTTTCGGCACATGGTTTTTTGCCAATGGTTTTCTATTTCTGGTTAAGGAATTAGGGTTTTGGACTAATCCAGGTCATTGGGTTAGGGTTTTGGATGCCGCTGGCTCCTATATGTATATTGTATTATAAACAATGTAACACAATGTATGAATATAATATATTTTGGTTTTTCCGGTTTGGGTTTCCAGGTGAAAAATCTCTGTGTAATGTTTGTATTTTCCATTGTATCTTTTCTGTTCTTTTCTGAATATCAGTTTGCAGTAGATATTGTACAAGGTTAGAATTTACACAAGCCCCATAAGAATCCAGGGATTTTGTCCCTCGGAAAAGAGAAAGAAAAGTAAAAAAATTTCTAGCCTCGTGGTGGGTGTGTTACAAATTGGTATCAGAGCATGGTTACAACACTTGGCCTACTTGGGCTCATGAACGAGTTGCGCAGGAGCTCCGTTCGAAACATTCCTAAAAGGAGTAACTCCTTGTCTTAACCTTCTTAATCAAAATTCGAAGTTAAGAATGAAAACTCCGATTGTGTGTGTGCATGTGAAAAATATGAATTGTGTACTGGCTATAAATAAATATAAATATTGACTAACAACCAGCATTTTTGTTTTGCACACAAATCGGAAGATCAACTACAGAAAATTGTAGACGTAGAGAATGGTGACTCACCATGAAGTGGGGGAGGGCTCCCACAATAGAGACGAAGATTTTGACAGAAGGAGGGTGGTAGGGACCCCTCTAGATCTAGCCGAGACTGTGAGGAGCCTCATGGTCGAATTACAAAGCTCCAAGGCTGACAATGAGAGGATGATGAAAGAGCAAGAGAAGCAAACAAAAATTAACTCAGTTTTACTGCAGAGCTTATCTGACCTACAAAGTAAAATGCAACATGAACCTAAGGTATAGAAACATGGTCATATCAGTGGCCACACTGAGAGGAGCACCTTGAAAAAGGTCCATCCCAGAGGTATAGGACCAGTAGCAGACAATTCCCCTGGGAAGGAAGCTGGCGGTTTGGAGGGCTCTTCTAGTAGTAGAACTAGTTCTTATTCCCAAAGAAGACAGAAGAAGCGAAATCTTTCCAAGGGTCATAAATTTGAATAATTCAGGAAGGCCAAACCACCCTCCTTTGACGGTGAAATAAAGAAGGGAGAGGAAGCAGAGGCCTAGCTACTTGGACTAAAGAAGTATTTTAGAGTCCATGACTTCTCATAAAATTTGAAGGCCCGAGTGGCCACTTTCAATTTGAACGAAAAGGCTTCCATTTGGTGGGAAGACCTTAATAATGTGAAAGGGGTTCACGAAGAGGACCTGTCATGGGAACTGTTGAAGGAAAATCTCCCTGTGGACAGGTAGATCTGCTCAAAGAGCTAGACTCTTAACTCTAAGACAGAAAGTGCTTATCATGGTCACTGACTTCTTTTTATATCTAGGAGTACTAGTGTGTGAGGAGGAAGGACAAAATAAGTACCTTTCAACGGTGTTTGTCCCTGCACGCTCCGAGTTGAGCTCCAATATTTCGCTCTTTGATAAGCACTGTAGACAAACAAAGTACGACCACTTCCTACTCTATCAATATTAGTCTGAAATAAGTCTATCTACTAAAGAGACAAATTCATGTGAGATTGAACACGAATTAGAAAGAAACAGGCCAAGCGAATTATATTAATGAGGACAAAACATTGCTTACAGCCATGGATGAATTGTAGTAGATTTGTCAAGTCCTCCTTGTCTACCCCTTGCTCAAAAGATCCACAATCCGAATGATGATAGCTTCACCGATTGCTCCCTATGATATCATAGGTCTCTTGCTTCCCAATCATCTCTGTTCCAGCACCACTTATAAGATCATAAGTTTGGTGTGATTCCCTCTTTTCCAGTCCTCTTTCACCATGAGAAAGCTTGCTTATATAGCCTTGAGGAGGCTTTAACCACTTGAGATATCCTTGGGGAAGTTGAAGATTTGCCTCCTTTAGTTTAGGATCTGCCCTAAGATCATGGCTGGACTAGGGATTCGAACTAGGGATTCAAATCCAACTGCCTTCCAAGAATGAAAGGATCCTTCCCCCATTCATCTCAACAACTCAACTATTGCCTAAAATAGGTAGTGCTCCCTCAAAAGGGAACTCATAGCACTATAGCGCTCCCCAGTAGGCTTAAATGGAGCGCCAGTGCTCCTAAAGACACCAACACTACCTCAAAAGGGCCAAAGGAGCTTTATAACGCTCCCAGACAGTGTAAGGGGGATCCCCAGCGCTCCCAGAAGAGGTATAGGGGGGCACTCTCCTCCAAAACTTAGTTTATGAGGTGCTTTCAGATGGAAAAAGGTTTGTAAGCCTTCTAACTCATTTCTAATCTTCCAAATCAAGTGTTTGAGGTGTTTCAAATGTCCTTCTCATGTCATTATAGGAATGACATAGGCATGATGGCAATATGCTTTCTTTAACACTTGCGACACTTGTAAGTAAAATGTGACACTTGCGACATTTGTAGTGACGACACTTGCGACACTATCAAAGTGAGTATTTTTGATGTGTAATAGATTGCCCCCCAAAGTATGAAGTTAGAATATAGGAGCTGATAACTGAAATGCTTTGTAGACTTTCAAGCAAGGGTATAGATGTAGAGAACCTAATAGAAGCTACACACAAACATCCAACAAATATTATGACATGTTTCAAACCCAAGGCAGGCATACCTATGCTTAGGTGATCAAGACTTGCAAGATATGGCTGCCATAAAATACACCGTGGATTCATAATTGTATTGATAAAAAGGTATATCCACTGAAAATACACCGTGGATCTATACTCTTATGACATGAACTGATCATAGCCACGAAGAATACAGAGTGGATCTATGAGATGACAAGACATAGCCACGACCAATACAAAGTGGATCTATATCATAGTATATGTGTCATTGCTCAAAAGAAACTCCATCGCAACCTGGACAAAGTACATATCAAAGTGATCACTCAACCCAGGGTCTTCTTACTGATCCCGATGTAGTACAAATCTAACCATGTGAATAGATGTCTCGATGTCGAACATGGAAGAAACCACTTTATTACCGGTCAATGATGTAAACTGCTAACAAGCACGAGGGAGATCACCATTAATGTCAATGATTCCCAAGGTACTCTAGTACATCCCAACGAATGTGAATGGATGAGCTGAAGTCAAACATTCGTGGAATCATCCGATCAGAGGTCAATGATGTAAACCCACTATCGAATGTGAGGAGGCCTGCCATTGAGGCATGCAGGTCCCAAAGTACTAATTGGTTTCTATGTCTAGTTCCTAGATAATGTGTTGAAGTCGACAGGAATAGGCTTGTCGAAGGAGGGCCTTAATGTATCCCCCATCAACGACACGAAATGGACATAGAGATGTAATTGGTAGATCAAATGAACATGGATTGACATGGGTATTGAGACAAGATATTTGTGATGGCTGACTTTCAAGGCGGATACTTCCCTTGAACACTGAGGCACAACAGCAGAAACATGACATGGACCAAAACGTTATAATGCAGTGGATGCTGTGACTTACGTCAGGAGACCCAAAGGAGTAAGAAAAACTCAGACTATTGGTGCAAAGACAAAGTGTCGTGTTCAAGGGCGACTCTAAGAGTTACTTAGTAATGTTCTCAATAACAATTGCTTGGCTTTCTTCTTTCAATTTTTCCCCCATCCAGATAGACGAGTACCTCTTTTTAATTTAATGAGCTCGAGGAGGATAACACATGCTCGATAAAACTCACCTTCGGTAAGTTCCTCTTCCTTTGTTTAATGAACTAGAAGAAGTAAGGGTTCAGTCCCGTATGGGCCTGCCGATGTTTGTTTTAGTGAGTCCAAAGATAGAAAAATTGAAGGTTTTTCATGATTATAGAGTCTGGAAAAACACTTAAAAGAGAACTTTCTCAGTTCCTTTTTCGTAAAGTAGTCTGACAAGACCGAAAAAGAGATAAACTATCTCTCAATAGACGTTTTCTTCAAATACTTTAACGAGCATGAAGAGAACAAGGTCGCTCGACAATCTTTTCATCTTTAGAGAGTCTGAAAAGAACTTAAAGATGACTCCAATGTTGTCCTTTTTCGTAATGTTAGTCTCACGAGGCTGAAAAAGAGATAAATTATCACTCGAAAGACGCCCTTTCAAACCATTTAACAAGTGGAAAAGGGCCTCTGTTTCATTTTTTAACGAGCTTGCCACAAAGAAGAAAAACTATGCTCGTGGTTTCATCCAGATCATGGCTTCTAAGAGGATAATGCTCTGAAAGGATACCATGTCAACGGATAAAACTCGATCATGGCTTCCAAGAGATCTTCACTGGATGGAAGAGAATCACTCTAGAAGGAACACATGTCGAGGGTCATGACAGGGGTAAGGAGATCAGGCTCCAATAACCCTACCGAAGAGATCACCATGTCAACTACCGGATCCAAAGCATCAGAAGTTGAAATCATGGGAGACAACGCCACATAATTGACATGCAGCGGGGGCGATACTGTCTGCATATAAGAACCACTTAGGGAGGTAACCCAATCGAGGCTGATGAATGAAAGTTGATCAATAGTCACAATTCTTCCATTGTGAGGGAAAGATATCACACGAAAAAGAGTGGATACAATAGCTTTCATGGCATAGACATAATCCCGCCCAAGGAGGAAAGATAAATCCAAGGGGTCTCAGACTACCATGACATCGATAAAGATAGTTTTCCCTCCCAAAGTTATAGGAAACTGAGGAAGGGTCCCTAAAGGTTGACTAGCTCTTCTGTTAAAATCCAAAAGATTCTGAGTAATCGACACAAGCTGAGGACAACCCAAAGCATTCCAAGCAACAGAGGACAAAATACTAACGGACGCACCTTCATCTATCAGCATTTGAGGAATGTCCTGACCACAAACCTATACTATAATCTGAAAAGGAATGTGAGAGGGAAGATGAGGTCTAGTTAGCGCACCCCAATAAAAAAGGATGGTCTCATTACTTGGAGGGGGTTTCGTAGGAGAATGAGGAATGCCCCCCAGCACGGTAGAGTCTGTATTAACGAGAAAAACATGGGTAGTATCGGGTTTACTCTCTATAAGGGGAGTAGGATTGACCGATGATTGGATTGGATCAACTAATGGTGGACTTGGATAGACCACTATAGCACTCTCTATAGGAAGAGTGGGACTGATCGAGGAAGGGACTGGATCAGTCACTTTGACATTCTTCAACGGAGGAATGGGATCGACCGATGGCGAAACTGGATCGACCACTTTGGCACTCTTCAGAGGAAGAGTGGGACTGACCGAGGAAGGGCCTGGATCAGTAACTTTGACATTCCTCAATGGAGGAATGGGATCGACCGATGGAGAAACTGGATCGACCACTTGAGTTTCATTTTCCAAGGGAAGAATGGGGTCGACGGGTGGAAACGGATCGACCGCTTTGGTGTCACTCTCCAATGGGAGAGTGGGATCGACCAAGGATGAAAATAGATCAACCACTCTGGTGTCACTCTTTTGATGAAGAGCGGGGCTGATTGATGACGGAACTGGATCAACTACTTGGGTTTGTAGTTCAATCGAGGAGGAAACTAGATTGACCACCTGATCAATCGGACTGACCGGGGATGAAACTGGATTGACCAGTCCATCAACCAACGATTTGTCAGAGGAAAGCTTACAATAACCTTTTGGAAGTTGAAGTTTTTCCAAAAGAGAAGAAGCCTCATCTATGCGAGGACAAAGGTGAGAGCAATGATTATCTTTACATAACATGCAAGGGAACTTGACAGTTTGCTTCTTCTTACCAACTTGAAGATCACTAGTTGATGGGGTATCATTAACATGACTGATAGAGGCCGATGATGTGGAGGACCACATTTCTAAGACATGGGTAAGACCGGTGCAATCCCTCAGAAAGTGGTCACCCTTACAAAGGCTACAAGGGAATTTGGGTTTTGGATTCTTCATTTTAATCTTGTTGACCTCATCAACACTCCCAGTACTATTAATAGTAACTGGTTTCTTAGAGCCAACATCTGATGTTGTTGGGGCCTTTGTCCTTTTCAGGTTCTTCTTCTTCTCTTTCCGTTTCTTCTTCTTCTGATCAACCCGGCTACTTGCTTTAGAGCTTTCACTAGGCAAAGAAGGATAAATGGAAGGAGACTCGATGGGGAAAGAAGGTGAAAAGTCGACATGAGGTTAATGTGTGGGTGGTGTATTGACATCCAAAGTATTAGGTGCAACTAAAACATTGGGAGGATTTGGTATCATTGAAGTGGGGAAAAACCAAACTGGTAATCCAATAGTGATTCATGGATGACTCAGTGTGGAAACATATGGGGGACCAAAGTTTCCAAACGAAGGAAAATTATAGGGTTCCCCAGGAGAAGGGGTTCCTCCATTGGTACTCCCAGGATTTGATGCCATTAACACTGACTCAACCTAAGGTCCACTAAGTGAAACAAGCAACACATGCTAATAATGTAAGAAGAAAACAATCAAACAAACCTTCCTATGATGAAACCACTAGTTGGTGATGAAATCCAACATTACGAGATCAAAATAGGAAGGGGTAGGGATAGAGCGGGTGGATCAATTATGTTGGCGACCTGCTTAACGGACTTACGCCTTGGTGCAAGCTTCCACACAGTAATTGTGGATTTACCCTCCAAGGAGCCCGAGTGAGTTTGACCAACGTCTGTTCCAGGTACAGTGAGACTTCCCTTCACCGTCACCTTGTATGAGACCCTAAAGATTGTGGTTACTAAGGTCACCAACTCGTAGTTAGCCCCTGGGCGGGTACAGTCGATAGTCCATTCGGAACGTATGGGTAGGATAACAAGTCTGAAATCATCTTGAAAGGCTCCCACACATAGTCATGGGTATACCTTCCAGTGACCCCCAATATATGACCTGACCACTACAAACAGTTGGGCCACGGAGGGATAATCTTCGTAACTCAGCCGAATGCGACCTCGTGCGTAACCCCTGTGTGAGAGAGGGATCCCAGCAAGCCAATAGGACAATTGGATTTAACTCTCCCTACCGCAAGATACTATGTTTGTTTGATAGCTTTGGAAAGTTATCCTTTCAACCTATTCCAAAGCCCTACACGTTAAACTAATGTAGGTTTGCTAACAAAGATGTAAAAAGTATGATAAATTTTAGTTAAGCGTTGATTTTAGTGGCTGTTGTTTACTCAAGGGGTGTACGAAAGTGAAACTGATGGAATGATGACTCAATTCCCAAAAATATGCATGAAGTATGACAAGAAATCATTTCTTTTCAATGAATACCTATTTAAGGGAAAGAGGAAGAGTCGTTTTCACTATCAAACACTTGATAAGGAATGCCCTCAATCAATTTTGTTCCCAATCAAATCCAATATGATGCTACAAAATTTCAGAAATGCAAACTAATATGCAAACTAGTCATTAAGATGTACTTTTGTCGTTTTCATGCGAATGATGATCAATTCAATGAAAAACTTGTCCTTCCAACTAGCCTTTTAGATCAAGGAGATTCGGACAAGAAAACGCAGATTTCGCACAAACAACACACCCTTTTGCAATCAAACAAGAGAAAGAAAACCAAAAACACAAAAGGAAGGAGAAAGAGATTGGATCATATGACCTCAAAGAACCAAATGAGAAGAGTTACAGACTTCTGATGTCCTTCACTAGAGTTCCCGCTCAGTCGGATAGGAGAGAAGAAAGCAGGGGATCGATTTCAAGCTCTCAAGAGCAAAAACTCAAAAAGAATGAGGAAGGGCATAAAATCTAAACAATAAGGTGTTTACTTCTTAGGAGGAAGCATGTCAAAGGTCAAATGAAGAATCATTGAATCTCAAAGCAGCCCAGCAAGAAAAAAAATAGGGTTTGGACCTCCAAAAATTGGAAATTTTTAAGAGATTTTGGGAAAAAAGGGTTGGCGCTCTGGTATAAGGGCCATCAGAGTGTTATAAAGCTCTGTCTAACACTTCTAGGGAGTGTTGGTGCTCTTCTAACATGGGTAGGGGGGCGCCAAGCTCAAAAAACTCATAAAAATGTCAAAAAACCTAAAATTTTGATCAAACTTTGACAGGCAAGCTGAGTGTGATGGGATAAAGAGTCAATCAGCAAGTGAAATCATATATGAAGGGAAGAACAAGGTTTGACATCAATCAAAGAGTAATACAAGGTCTATGAGGAACAACAAAACCAAAAGTTTCGATTCGAGCTCCCCAGCGGAGTCGCCGGTTTCTGTTGAAGGAAAATCTCCCTCCGAACAGGTAGATCTCCTCAAAGAGATAGAATCTTAACTCTAAGATAGAAAGTGGTTATCATGGTCACTGACTTCCTTTTATATCTAGGTGGACTAGTGTGTGTGGAGGAAGGAGAAAATAAGTACCTTTCACCGGTGTTTGTCCCTGCACGCTCCGAGTTGAGCTCCAATCTTTCGCTCTTCGATAAGCCCTATAGACAAACAAAGTAAAACCACTTCCTACTCTATCAAGATTAGTCTGAAATAGGTCTATCCACTAAAGAGACAAATTCATGTGAGATTGAACATGAATTAGAAAGAAACAGGCCAAGCGAATTATATTAATGAGGACAAAACATTGCTTACATCCATGGATGAATTGTAGCAGTTTCATCAAATCTTCCAGACCGTGACCTCGTACCTACAGAAAGAACCCATAGGGATTAAGTATGGAGGCTACCAGATGATTGAAGGAGGCCTGCTCACTTACTGAAGTAGATTGTATATCCAAGATTGCGATGACTTGAAGAGGTTCATACTGGATGAACTTTATAAAAGACCCTATTCTGGTCATCCAGGATACCAGAAAATGATCACGGCCACTAGGAAACAATTCTACTGGCCTGGGTTGAAGAAAGACATAGCCAAGTACCTCACCAAATGCATAGAATGCCAATAGGTAAAAGTATAACACCGACACCTAGCAGAATTATTACAACCTCTACCAATCCCGGAATAGAAATTGGAAACCATCTCCATGGATTTCATCACCAAATTACCAACCTTGAGCAAACAGAATGACGCCATCATGGTAGTGGTGGATAAACTGAGCAAGTCCACTCATTGTATCCCCGTCAAGTCAACTTGTAAGGCAATAGACATTGCCAACGTATTCATGAAGGAGATATTTAAACTGCATGGTATGCCGAAAGAGATTGTGGCTGACAGAGACATGAAATTTACTTCCAACTTTTGGAAATCACTGATGGTTGGTTTGGAGACCAAGTTACTATTTAGCACAGCCTATCACCCTCAAACCAATGGACAGATGGAAAGAGTGAACCAAATACTAGAAGACATGCTAAGAATTCATGTAATGCATCAACCCAAGAAGTGGGAAGACTACCTTCCACTGGTGGAGTTCGCCTACAACAACGGCTACCAAGAATCCTTAAAGATGAGTCCCTTCGAAGTCCTCTATGGTAGGCCGTGCAACACTCCTGTCAGTTGGAGTAATCCCGTAAATAGAATTTCTTTTGGACCTGATATGTTGAAATAAATGGAACAACATATGACTCAGATAAAACAAAACCTAAAGGTCACTCAGAATCGACATAAAAGTTACGTTGACCAAAAGAGAACTCCAAGAGAGTTCAAGACGGGAGACCATGTATATCTCAAAGTTAGGCCCAAGAAGAGTTCCCTGAAAATGGGAGCTTGTGCCAAGTTGGCACCTCAGTATTGTGAACCCTTTGAGGTTCTAGATAGAGTGGAACTTGTAGCCTATAGGCTAGCACTTCCTCCCACAGTAAAAACACATAATGTTTTCCATGTTTCATTATTGAAGAAATATGTACATGATTCTAATCATATAATTGATTGGTCTATGATCTAGGTGGAACCAAAGGGAGAATTCCTACCAGAACCTCAATGCATACTGGAAAGAAAGGAAACCCCGCTTTGGAACCGAACCATTGCATAAGTCAAGGTGCAGTGGAGACATTTTGGCCCAGATGAGGCTACATGGGAAATGGAGGATGCCATGAAACAAGCATATCCGATTTTGTTTACCTCTATACATACATGTCATATTGATAGATAGAACATCGAGGATGATGTTCCTTTAAGGGGGAGGGAATTGTAGCACCATGTTTCCCCCAATTTTTAAAAATAACTATACTGGCCAAGAACTATGGCAGACTCAAAGATGTGAATGTGTGATTTTGAATGGACCTTAGTATAAAAGGTCGACGAATGTAAATAATGTTATGAATATATGTTGTAGGACTACTGGGATGGGGATGTGTTGAAAAGAGACCATGATGGCTGATGAAAGGTGGTGGAAGGCACTTGGAATGGTGGCATTAACTTCCACCGAAACCAATATCGTATTTGGTCTTCACTCACCCGAATATCAAGAGTGGATCGTTGGCCCTGAAATGAATTACTCACTAGGTTGGTAGGCGAAGAGGCTCCTCATGAGTTAATGAGGGATGGAGGTAAACCGCCCATCCGTGGAAGCCTCATACCTGACCACCGTGGGGAATTTCATGCCACACGCAACCTCACCGAAAAAGAAAAGGTAGGAAAGAGGTGTGGAAGGGGGCAGTCGTGATAGAGATCGCAAGAGGGGAGAAATCAGAAGGACTCTGGAAAAATATACAGAGTGATCGATAAACAATGAAGAAGGAGAGTAACCTTCATTCTCGACTTCTAACGAAGAAAGACTCAGTCTCACAACATCGTGGTCTAAGATCGGGGGTGGCTAGTGGTAAATCCATTCGGAATCACTAAGCCTATGGTTGGGTGGAAACGAGCACCCCTCTCAGTAGTTGCATCAAACCTGGTGTTTTTCTCATAAGTGTTATATCTCATATCTTGAAATCAATATTTTTTCATGTATGCTCTTGGTTTATGTAGTTATGAATGGTTTCAATATAAGACTGTCTGTATGGTGTTTTGATCCAAAATGGTGGTTGTATGCTTATATTGGAAAGAACCCCTATGGATTACGTAAATATATATACATATTTTGAACAGATTCAGTTTTCAAGTCTATTCTCGAGAAATTTATTACCCTAAATTGTCCCAAGTAATGCCCTGGATAGATCTCCCCACAGGGACACCCTTTTCGGAAGTTTATCCAAGGATCTGCTGGAGGATTTTATGGCATAAGTCTTAAAACCCTGCATGAGAGAGAATGTTCCTCTTAGAATTCAACATTTCGGTATTTTGGCACCTAGGGTACCTAAGTACGAGTTCCCTTGTACTCGCAAGTCCTAAAACCCTGTCTCACAAAATCCCGAAATGATAGCGTGTAGCTAAGTCCCGAAAAGATAGAGTGTGGAGAAGTTAATATACTTCGGTATTTTGGCACCCAGGGTACCTAAGTGCGGGCCCCAGGTATTCTCCAGTCTCGAAAACTCGACCCGTGAAATCTTGATGAAGGAAACCCCGAAATAGTGGAGCATGTTTGGAGTTTGGTATTTCAGAGTTTCGGCTCTTGGGGAACCCAGGTGAGAGACCTCCTGTCATCGCATATCCCAAAATCCTCATTTGCAAATTCCTGAAATTGCTTAGCATGTATAGATTTGGTGTTTCGATGTTTCTATACTCGGAATACCCAAGGGCGAGCTCCCTTGTGCTCACAAGTCCTAAAAATCTTGACTTGCGAAATCCCAAAATAGTATAGTGTATTTAGAGTTCGGTGTTTCGGAGTTTCGGCTCCAGGGAAACCCAGGTTTGCATATCGCGAAATCTCAATGGATGAGACCCCAAAATGACAATAGTGTATATGAGTGATGGTGTTTCATTGTTTTGGCACCCTGGATACCTAAAGGTAAGACCCCTTGTACTCGCCAGTTGTGGAACCTCGAAGTATGAAACCCCAAAAAGGTATAGCGTGACTAGAATTTATTGTTTCGGTGTTTCGGCACCCGGGATATCTAGAGGCAAGTCTCTTGTACTCGTCAGTCCCAAAATCCTGACTTGAGAAACCCTGAAATGGCATAGCGTGTCTAGAGTTTGGATGTTTTGGAGTTTCAGCACCTAGGAAACCCAGATGCGAGACCTCTTGTCTTCGCGTAGCCCAAAATCCTCACTTACAAAATCCCGAAAAGATAGAGCGTAGACAGGTTATGATGTTTCAGAGTTTCAGCTCCCAGGAAACCTAGGTGCGAAAGCCTACTATCCTCGCATATTGCAAAATCCCGAAAGGAATTAGCACACATGGTTTTGGTGTTTCAACGTTTTGGTACCTGGGATCTCCAAAGGTCAGTTTTCCTCATGTTCACTAGACACAAAATTTTGATGGATGAAACCCCGAAATGAGGTTGGTATATATAGGGTCTTCGGTGTTTCTACACTCGGGAAACCGAAGGGTAGGAGTCCCTCACCCTCTTATACCATGAAAACCCAGTATGCGAAACCCCGAAAAATGGAGTGTCAGGTTTCAATCTGAGGTGTTATTAATTGTGATGAACTGTTGGTTCCCTTCGGGTTTCAGCACCTCAAAAGTCAGGGAACCGAGAATACATGCTTTGCGATTTCCTGAATCACGAAAGCCAGGAGCACCTCCCCGGTAAGGCCTGTGGTCATCGTCGATGATCATATAGGTACAGATAAGGGATGGTAGGGTCTACAACAAACCCCATAGGAATTTGTGGATTCTGTCCCTCAGAGAAGAGAAGGAAAAGCCGAAAATTTTCTAGCCCTGTGATGGGTGTCTTACAGAGATCACACAATGGTAAAATATAAAATAAATCTTGGGTGCATGGCACTAACCCAAGAGTATGGATTGACATTGATCTGCTAGGATTAATCATTTTTTGATGATGGTGGTGTACATGGTTGGTATATCTTACAATGTATTATTGGAAGCATATGTCCATATCATGGTGCATGCATTTTGCATATGGATTGGGCTACATGTTGTGACATATGGTTGGTAAGTTGATGAGCTGATCATGTTGTACATCATGGATTGATCTATATGTGTTGCATGATTGGCACATGTTTTATGGAGGACTTGGCATACATGTATGGGACTCATCATTTTGTGGTATTGGTGCATAGTAGTACACTCATATATGGTATTACTTGATTTTCACAACATTGGTAGTTGTTTGATACATGATTGTGGCACTTGGTTCATAATGGAGACATATCATGAGTGATATGATACATTATTTGGCATGTTGGTAGATGAACATGGTTGGCATATTGGTGGATGCACATGATTGGCATAATTGGTAGATGCACATGTTGGCATATTGGTAGATGAACATGTTGGCATATGGTGGATACATTTCATGGATGATATATTTTGGCACATTGTTGATGTACATGGTTGATGTACATGGGTGTTGTGCATGGTGGGCACATTTTGGTACATGATGCACTTGGTGGATATATTGTTCATGATTCTCTATTTCATTGATGACATATATTTTGTTTCATGATGTATGGTATGGCACAAGTTTTATGTATGAACAAGTCCAAGGATCATCATATGGTAGCATATTGTTCATCTTGCAAAGAAGATAGGGGGAGACATACCCTTAGGGGGAGTCATTCTTCTTCCCATGATTCTAGGAAGAGATATTTATCAGATGCATACCTAGAACAGAGACCTAACTTTGAAGAAAGAGCACAGAGGCATAATTCCAGGGGGAGCGATGGTCATAGGGGGAGTATGTTAGATGTATTTTTATCATTACATCAGATTGATATCCCTTGTTCAAAAGGGGAGATATTATATAGCAGCAACAATACAGGGGGAGCAACCCCAAGAGGAGAATGGCCCTTTTCCATTGATGTCAAAGGGGGAGAGATAATCACATTGATGTGATTGATGTCTATTGATTGGGAGAGATTGATGTGGAGAGATAGTCACATTGACTATTGATGAAGAGCATGCCTTGTCTACATGTTGACATCAATAATTGGTAATTGGATTTGACATCAATGTTGGTATTGCCATCAATGCAAAAGGGGGAGATTGTTGGATCATGTTGTCATTGATGCCAATGGTTTGATTATTTGGGAGATTGTTGGATCATACGTCATTGATTCAAATGGTTTGGTTTGATCGATGTCATCGATTGATGTCAAGTAATTGATTGATTGATGATTGATGAAAAATGAATATGCATTGATGAGAATGATATATGTCCAAGTGGAAACCAATTGATAAAGATGGATCATTCATATGATGCCCATGATGAGAATGATATATGTCCAAGTGGAAACCAATTGATAAAGATGGATCATCGATATGATGCCCTTGATGAGAATCATAGATGTCCAAGTGGAAACCAATTGATAAAGATGGATCGTTGATATGATGCATTGATGAAGATGGATAAATGAGTTGTCATTGATACATGATGCATAGTTGATATATATGATGCAATGGTGAATTGATGCAAAGATGAATCATTATTGTCTTATCATGGTTGATAAGGTTCACAAATGGATGAACTCCAAAGTGGTCCCCTTTTGGTGAAACCCCTCATGGGAAGACACTTTACGGATTGAGTTATCCTAGAAGAATGGTTGGAGGACCCATGCTTGCATGTGGATTAATGAGATGAAGATCAATGAAGCTGTTGGTGAAACTATCCTAGATGGATAGTGCTTGACATGCCATTTCTGGTGGTATGTGGAATGTCACATAACTCCTCATGGTTTGAGAGTTATGGCTCTATGAAGTTGAAAGACCCCCATATGATGACATGATGCCCCAAAAGGTCAAAGAAGTCAAGGTTCTTGAAAAGAAGAAATCATTATTTAAATGATAAAGTAAAGTGACAAAATCAAGAAAGATTATTTAAATGATAAAATGAAGTGACAAAACCAAGAAGGAATATTTAAATGATAAAGTATTGGAGAACTTTCTATTCATGGAAAGTGGTTAACCCTAAAATAAGGAAAATAGGTTAAGTGACCTAGAAATGGGTTAAGTAACCTAAAAATGAGTTAAGTGACCTAGAAGATGAAAGTATAAATAGGAAGATAGAATCTCTTGTAAAATGCACATTTGGTGAGAATCCCTTTGTGGGATCAATGGAGAGCTTCTTGTGAATATCTTTGGGAGTATTGATGGAGATCTTCTTGTGAGAGCATCTTGTTGATGTGGATCTCTTGAGCATGATTGAAGATCTATTATGAGGAAGAGAGGGAGAGGAGGATCTCATGGATGCATCAAATTTTCGGCAATGTCGGAGATCTTGACGGCAAAATTCTCGAATTCACAGAAAACCCTATTTTGTGATGTCCACGTGGGTTGTCTGTGTATAGGGTGCATGTACACGCGGGATGGCTATGTATAGGGTGAGTGTACACGCGGGATCACTGTGTACAGGGATCATGGTGTGGATAAAATGAGGGAGATTTGTGTTTGAGCTGGTGCCAAGCTCTTGGATGATGAGGTAGGTTCCAAATCTACATTCTATGGCCTTAGATCTATCACTGAGACACTGGTATGGTTACATTATTGTCTTAATAGATACTATTGTTTGATGTGTTGTGAGTGCCTAGGGAATTCTTGGTATGGCTTCTATGATGTGGTTCAGTTTGGTTGATTTGGTTGATGGAGTGAGCAACACTCTTTTGATTCAATAGTGACATGATTGCTATGGTATACTAGTTGTTTATACATGATTGAAATAGCATTCACATTGATTTGTTGTGAAGAATGAGCAAGCTATTGGAGAGCTTGGATGTGTTGTGACTGGCTGTGGGTCAGTTTGGACAGTGGAAGATAGAAGAGAAAGTGATTGCAGGTTGCAGAGGATATGAGCATGTGAAGAAAAGCAAAACCCTAGTTGCTTAGAAACATTCGCTTGTTGCATTATACATTGGCTGCATTCACACGTGGTGTGTAGTGAGCCAGGGCGCGTGCACATGTAGGCTACACTACTGACATGTCATGTACCTATTGAAAGATTGATATATGTTGAGGATTTTTGCCTCATCTCAGTTGATGCTGAGGGTGTAATATGAGTCTTGCATTATAGAGAACGTGCTCTTACAGAGTTGTACTCTATTCATTTGTTGTTGATAAACCCCAAGGATTGTAGTCCGTAATAAAAAGAAAATTGTACATACATCTTGTGTTCTTTGTTTTAATTGTGGTGATGACTTGTTGATTATATATTGCTGATATATGTTGCTGATATGTGCTCACATCTAACTGGTTATAAATGACAGCAATGGGTAATGAATAAATGTTGAATGCTAATTGATGAGTTTTTGTGCAAGAGGGATTTTTTGGGAAAAAGAACCCCACACTCATTCACCCCCCCCTCTAAGTGTGGTAGGTGTGTCCAACACCATGATGTATGAGGTTAGGAGCATATGTATAGCCGAAAATACATCAATGTTTCTTCTACTGATAGTACCTTTGTAAGAAAGAGTGTTGAGGGGAGTTGTAAAAGAGACCCATTGGAGGGAGAGGGGAAGCTGTGGGATCCAAACCTCTCACAAGGTGTGGAAAAATAAAACTGTGTAAAAATGAGGTGGGCATGCCCCATGTTCATGTCATGTAACTCAATTATGTATAAGACAATAACCGAAACCGTGTGTTGTTGTAGATGACTGCAGTGCCCTCTAGGGAATTTTGATAATAAAAGAGGACAATTATGATGGTGAAAAAACTCTGAAAAGAGGTGATGAAACCTATAAGAAGTGTCGAGGATTCATAGGCATTGATAGCCCAATAATTTTCAGTGGTCTTCGAAAAATATAAATACAACTGCAATAGTCGCAATGTAAGACCCACCACAACATGAGAAAGTGTTGGAGTCGAATGATATGGGTTTCAACGACAGCATAGAGCAATGATGGCTCTCCTAGTTTCATCCAAGACTCCTCATTATAAAGGGAATGACAGTCAAGATATTGTCTCCCTTATGGAAACAGTGTTGATGCTGACAAAAAGGGAGACGTGACTCCAAGAAGCAAAGGGCTTCATGAAATCCACTGGAGGAGATCAGGAACTGATGATGTGGTGAGACTCAAGAATGCCCTTGGTTGGGGATATATGTGAAGTATGAGTGGAAGCAACCATGAAACTAAATCTAGCATCGAGGGGATGACTAGACATGGGTTAAATTGTGCTAGAGGCATGACAAAGTGGACAAACTCAGAGATCAGAGGTATATGGACTATGGGATACTCATGGTTTATGGATGATGTCCACAAGGATAGGAGGTAAAAAATGCCCCAACCAAGGGTGACAAGGGTTTCTTTGCTAGAAAAGTAAGGTCGCTAAAGGAGACAACGAAAAGCTATGTAAATGCTGGGAACAAAAGGATTTTTACAATTACCAAATGAATAAAGAATAATTTTGGATAAGTGTGAAGATACAAAAATAGGTGCCCTAGTGCAAGATGGCTTGGTAGGTGATGGCGCAAGTTCTGTGGGAAATTGGTGGAGGGTGGGGGGGCCATAGGTTAGTTTCTATATGAGGTAACTGAATCGAGTGGCACTTGCATATGGGAAACCTGATTTTCGAGGAAATGGAAGGTTCATGATACTGCGGTGGTCTAGTCAAAGTGAAACCGTGATGAGATATCGTGGGAGTCCATTGGGAAAGCTAGCAAAAATGAGGAGGAGTATGTGGATGATTCTTGAACATGCGTAAGACTATTGAGACTCCCAGCCCTAGGGGATGAAAACACAATGAGTGTTAAAGTGAAAAACGGGACTATAATTGGGACAAATCATGTAGGAGAGAGTGCTACCGGTTGACAGTACCAAAATGCAGCGAAGGTGTGAGTACTGTAGAGCCAGATGGGAGAAATCCTGGAGGCAAATGTCAGAGGGTGTGACTAGGAGATGTATTTGATATTCAGAGGGAACGATTACATGCCAGTTTTGATCATATACTTGAAGGGGCTATGTTGATGCATGATGACCAAGTACCTGCACACATAAAAGCCGAATACCCGATGTGAACAATATCTGAAGATAAAGAACATATAATAGTTATTCAAGAATTGTAAATATAAGCATGTGTACCTGGGTAGGATGTGATAAAAATGAGTCCTCTGGGGCTGGGGATGGATGGTGAACTAGGGGCTATGACTGTGTAGGGGGCGGGGTCCTGATCCCGTGGCTGAAGATGGATCGGAAAACGGATGACCGGAGCTCCTGTAATTGATCCTGAAAGTTTCACAAAGGGAACTATATATAGTTGTAGGGACCACAATGCCACCTCATTTGTACCTACTATCTTAGTGAGTGGATGAGAGATTTCAAAGGAGATTTGGAGATTCTGGGAGATCGATCCAGCTGATTCAGGATCAGTGAGTGCCAGGTTAGTGGTCATATCCTCCTGCATAATAATTAGGATTTATTTTTTTGGCAGGGTAGTACAGATGGCTGTACGGAGGGACTTTGTGAATGTGGGCCCCCCAGTGCACAGGCGATCGAAGGATTCACATGCATGAGTGCATGGATGTAACTGGGAAATCCGCACATGGGGTAGCTCGAAGGGGGAAAACAAGAATGCATTGGACGCACACCTGTTCAAAGAACAGTTGCGCATTTGTGTGCGGCTATGTTCTTAACAGTTGTGCATGTGTGTGCAACTGTGTAGTAGATAGGCGTGCTTGAATGCGTGCCTATGTGTGTGATAGGGGCACATGCATGTGCCCCTGTATATTTGATAGTTTCGCATGAGTGCACAACTATGGGATGAACGGGCACGCATATGTGCGCACCTGTGGGGAAAATCAATTGTGCACTTGAGGTAAATATGGGGGTTGTAAAAACTGATCTTTCGGAGACTTTGGGTGTTTTTATGGATTGTGATGCCTAATAAGTTACCTATATATGTGGATGCAGGTGACCAGTTTATGATTCCATTCCACTGGAGGGAGAGAGACTGGGCGTGCTTGAGAGAGGCGGTGAGAGATGAGGAGTCATGTGTACGGGGACCTTTGGCATCCCGTGGTTTGCTAAAGTTCTTCGACTTTTCACTGGTGCGTGCACAGGAGTATCTACTACAATTCCTGATCTCGATGTGGAGTCTTGATCTCCAATGATTCATTGTGTGAGGTGAGTAGCTCACATTCTCTACGACAGAGGATGTGTATTTTTTGATTGGGCTCCCTTTTCGAGGAGTCCCACTACCTGTTGAGCCTGTGTTACTCGAGGATGGAAAGTTCTCTAAACTAGCTTAGACATATTGCTCCAGAGAGGACTTCATGTTAGGATCGGTGGTGCAGATCAGGGTGATGGACGCCCTTGTGCATTGTTGCATTACATCGATGATTATGAGAGTGTACGGGTCTCTCGCTACTCAGCGGATCAGTGGTGGTCAGGTGAGGATCATGCAGAGGGCACTGAGTGGTGAGCATTTTTCCTGGAGTTTGATGCTACATGCCAATATGGTGGGGCATCTCAACAGGTGTTGATTTGTTGACTCAGGGGTGTTCTCCTTTGGGTCCATCGACCGTAGAGGTATGTTGATGTATGTGATTTTTTTTTTTTAGATAGTATATCATATGTTTTATGTGGATGCTAATGCTATCAATTGGTTTTTTTGTGTGCATATGTGGGACCTCATGGATGAGAAATAGAGTTGTTTAGAGTGCCAGCGTGTTAGGGGCCTGTGAGACCATCGCGGAGAGAGCCACGGGCATGGGAGATATGGCGGTGGGATGAGGCTGGTGCGTGGTTGGTCGATGATGAGAGAGCAAGTAGGAGACACTGATTTGATGACCCTGGTGTTGGGACTTCACATGCTCCTCCGGCACGGGCCGGGGGAGAGTTCGAGGATTTTTGCCACCGATTGGAGATGGTACTGCAAGGAGTGCATGAGGGCATGTGGATGCATATCTAGGACGACGAAGTCTTGGAGCAGTGTGTGGTCCTTTTAGCGGAGTTGCGAACCCTGATCCACATAGCAGCTATAGCGGGGGTGACAATGACTAGATGACTACCCCCAGGGCCTAAGGGACCCCTAGCTAGTGGGGTACCTCCTCTAGAGAGAAGCCTAGGTGGTGGAGATCTAGAGGCACCATGAGTACCTTTGTATATGTATTTTTGTATTTATATCGGCTTTTGAGCCCATTTTGTATATGGTGTTGTGACACCAATTTTGTACTTATAGGGGTGAGGTGGTTTACCTTCCTATGGATGTTGGACATGTTGTAGTATTTTTTGTAAACATTGATGGCATATTTGATTGATATATATATATGGATAGACATTTTGGATCTATATGATGTTCACATGTGATGATGATTTTGATGTATTTTATGGTGTCTAATTTATATGTTGTGACAAACTCTTGATGATTTATGTATGTGTAATGGTATCTTGATGTGATGAATGCCAATCCAACACTAGGTTAGCCATATTATATGCTATTTGATTGAATTGTCATGGAATATGTGTAAATGTGATTGAATCAAAATGTTGAGATAAAATTCTAACTTGCAGGTATTTGCGGAAGAGGCAAGGATTGCAGACACGATACACATTATTGAGTTGAAGGACCATGAGCTGGGAATCGAGTAAGATGATAAGGTGATGAATATGGAGGTGATTGGATTTAGCAAGGAGGTCAATGAAAGCTACGTATTCAACTTGGTTATTGGTTGTTGAGCCCAAACATATGTTGTTGGACTGGAGCACTTCATGTGAGGGGGTATAGAGGGCCTAAGCAGTCGAAGAGAGATTCTGTGTCCATCGGCTAGATCCGTCGGCATAACTGATGTGGTAGGCCAATGGAGGAGGCATATATCAATAACACAAATGATAGATTAGATGTAAGGCATGGAGGGGAAGGAATAATACTAAAAAATCTATGAAATGTGTACAAAAAAAAAAAGGCCTAGTGTAGAAGGGCTATGCTCAGGTGTAAAATTTCTTTAAGTACAACCCGTTGATGAGTTCTTTGAGAGGGTGGCCTTCAAGAGAGGCCAGGATGTATGTGCCTTTAGTGAGGCAATGTTGGATGATGTAATTCCCATGCCATAATGACTCAAATTTTCCATGGTCGAGGGTATCGTGAGTGATATCATAATAAAGGATGAGGTCACCTTCATTGAATGAGTGAAGGTTGACATGTCGATCGAAGGTGGCCTTCGATAGCTTTTTGGCTACTTCGTTGTTCTGTAATGAAGATCGACGGTCTTCATCCAATGATTCTAAGTTTAGCAAACATTGCTCCATTGGAGCAGTGTCAGATAATAGCTCAATAGTGGTGCATAAGGTGGCAATTTCGCACTCAATGGGGAGAGTGGCCATGACCCCATGGACAAGATAAAATGATGTAAATCCAGTGGTAGTTTTAACTACTGTGAGATAAAACCACACTGTAGAGAACAAGATATGATGCCAATTGGTCTTATGTTTGTTAATCATGTGCTGTAACATGGTTTTGAGGACCTTGTTGACTGCCTCTACCTCTCCGTTGGACTGGGGGTAGTATGGGGAGGTGAACTCATGGAAGAAGCCTAACCTAGAGGAGAGTTCGACTAAAATATCATTCTCTAAGTGTTTCCCGTGATTGAAGACTAACTATAGTGGGACCCCAAAGCAGGAGATTACGTGATTAAAGAAAAAATGTACTACAGTGTCAATGGTGTTGTTGAAGGTGGGCATAGCTTCTGCCCACTTGGTGAAGTAATCGACTTCCATGATAATGTACATGTGTCCATTGTTGGATGGAGGGTTACAAGTCATGAATTCAATGCCCCATTTGCAAAAGGGGCCAGCGGTGATGATCGGGTGTAAAAGAGTAGGTGATGCTTGGTCTTTGTGGGCATAAAGCTCACATTTGTCACAACGTTTCACTACGTGGATACAGTCATGAAATAATGTGGGCCAAAAGTAGACTGCTTGAATGATTTTTTGGGTGGTGGACATCCCTAAAAGGTGGCCTCCGCAAGCGTCACTGTGGCAATCATTCAAGACTCTATCGACTTCGTCGATGGTCAAACATCGACGAAGCATGGTGTCGACCCCTTGTCGATATAATATATCAATGATAAGGAGGTAGCAGGGTGCCTGGTGCAAAATACGTCGATGATTGTCCCAGGAAAGGTGGTTCCTAGAATTATGTGTTTGGAGGTAGACAAGGTGATCATCATACCAAGGATCATCTGAGGGGATGTAAAAGAGATGTTCTTCTGGGAAGTCTGTATTGATGGGAGAACTGGTAGTATCGAAGGGAAAGTTCGTAATGAGTTTGGCAAGGATGAGGGATTTCTTTCTCTTGGGTGTTGAAAATTTGAGGTTGTAATCCTGAAGGATGACGATCCATTGAGGAAATTTACCATTAATTTATCAGCAACTGAGCAAGTATTGCATGGGGTTGGAATCTGCTACAACTTTGGTAGTGTGAAGCAGGATGTAATGGCGTAGTTTCTGGACTGCGAGGACAACTGCAAGGGTGATTTTTTCTTCATGATTGTACTTCAAGGGTGGCCCTGAAAGAATTTTACTAATGTAGTAAATGACATACTCACGGTCATCATCTCCTAATTGGACGAGAACTCCTACTTCTGAGACGGCTGAGGCTGATAAGTAGAGGATATAGTCACGGTCATAGTAATCAGCGGGGCATTGGAGAGTGTCTCTTTTAAATCATCAAAAGAGGTTTGGACATGTTCATCCCATTGGAATGGAATATCATGGTGCAATAAGCGAAGGAAACCATGTGTGTGAGTGGCATAATCAGGGAGAAAGTGGTGTAGAAAGTTGTTTTTTCCCTATAGGCTTTATAGTTGACATAAATTCCAAGGTGGAGGAATTTTGGTGATGTCTTAGAACTTGAGGAGGTCAACAGTGATGTCGCATTGGGAAATGATGACCCCAAGGAAGCGTCCGGATGTGATGCAAAATACACACTTGACGGGGTTCAAGTGTATATTTTAATGATGACATCTATGAAAGATGACATGTAAGTCATCTAGATGTTGAGTGTGTTGCTTGGATCGAGCGGTGAGATCGTCCAAGTAGGCGAGGATGATTTGAGACTGATCATGAAAAATGTATGTCATGGCCTATTGGAATGTTGCACCAGCATTCTTGAGGCCAAAAGGCATGATGCGATATGTGAAAGTACCACATGGGGTAGTAAATGCGGTTTTGTACTGATCGGCTGGGTGAATCTAGATTTGGTTGTAGCCATAGAAACTGTCCATGAAGGACAAAGCCTCATGGCCGCCATAATCATCGATAATTTAGTCGATAAAAGGAGTGGGAAAATTCTCTTTGGGATAGGCATGATTGAGATCACAAAAGTCAGTGTAGACACGAATAGTGCCTTGTTATTTGTTGACAGGGATGGGGTTGGAGACCCATGACTTTTATGTGATGGGGTATATGAAACCTGCAGTGCGTAATTTGTCAATCTTGGCTTTGATGGTTGCTGATTTGGATGGGTGTAATGGGTGCTTCTTTTGTCATACCAGGGTGATATCAGGCCATGTGTCTATACGATGTTCAACAATAGAGGGATCAAGGCCATGCATCTCTATGTAAGAGCAGGCAAAAATGTCCTGGTATTCCTAGAAGAAAGATTTGTAGGCTATGATTTCTTTAGGGAAGCATGCAATGCCAATGGTGATTTCCTCTATGATTACATGTTTGATGGAAATATCAATTTTGACGGTGGGGGAAATGTTGGCCATGTTTCCTTCTTCAAAAGCATCGAGGACAGGGATACGGTTCTTGAACCAATCTATATGCCCTGATGGTAGAAAATCTTTGGTTTCGATTGCATATACAGAGTTATGGTTAGGAGGTGTAAAGGCTTCCTGGGAAAGAAAGAGCACTCTGTGATGGAGCAGATCCCATGGTAAATCGGGGGTAGTCAATTCCTTGAGGGTGTCTTCGTCGCAGTGGAACTATTGAGAATATAGGGGATCTGGGGGAGTAACATTGTTGACTTTCACTATGTGGTTGTCTTCTAGTGGTGAAGAGGTAGGGGGTATGATGCAAGGGGATTGCAATGGTTCGATTGACATAATCCAAATATCAAGATACTATGGGTTAAAAATGGTAGCTGGGCATAAAATTTCCATAGGAAAATGAACTGGAGAATTGGGTGGATTTGGGGGAAAATCCTCATATAGGCTATCCATGAACCATGGAGGAGTAGGGAGTGTCTCAGGCTCGGGAGAGAGGATATGAACAACATCAGGGAATGGAATAGGGGAAGCCTCTAGTACCTCTGGCAGTGAGGAAGGTGTAGGAGTCTGAATAAGGGTCATTTGGTGATGCCTGTATTCAAGGATTGTAGGGCATTGGTATGTGAAATGATCCAAAGATTCACAGAGAGAGCAAGGGCATCTCATTCGTTCATTAATTGAATTCATGACATACTGGATGTCTGTGATAGGAGTACTTGATGACGTGGATGGGGGAGACTCTTGCTAAAATCTCTGGTGTACTGTCGTTAGTGTCTGTCGAAATTGAGGTAGCGCGGGGCACTAGTGGGTGTAATGACATAAGCAAATTTAGTTCGCATCCTTGTGATACTGGTGGTTGGAGATGTGGTGGTAGTACTTGGTGCGTTGGGTGGCACAATGAGGGGGAGTGGAGTAGTGGGATCTCTCTTCTTCCTTCTTCCCCCAGCTGTAGTGGTGGGCTCTCTCTTCTTCCTTCTGCCCCTAGCTATAGCGGTGGTGCTTGTGAGTGGGGGTGAGAGTGGTGCAGTGGGAGTGAGGACTGGTATATACATTGGCATGCCTTCGGTTTGGAGAGGAAGGGATGGTTGATAGACCATCTCAGGTGGATGTAGATACCATACTGGAATTGCCAGCAACATATTGGGAAGGGTAAGCGTTGCGTCTACCTAGAAAGCTTGTATGCCCGGTGGGGGGTGTTATCACCCTATAAGTTATATGATCAACTGGTGACTGGGATATTCTCTATCTCTAGTGTTTTTGTTGACAAATGATTTTTCATTCTGCAAATAATTTGAAAAAAAAGAAAAAGAGAAAAGAAAAAAGAAAAGAAAAGAGGGCATAAAAGAATTGAAATAAAAGCCCCATGCAATAATAGTAACTTGGTCCATACCTTTCAAGCATGGCCAAGCTATTTTTAAATTTGATGTTGATAGGGTAGTGAATTATTTGGCTAAACAGTTTAATATTAGCCAAAGTGTCTAGGTTAGATTAGTGAATAAATCAGGCCAGACTGTCTAATCCTGGTCAGATCGCCCTAGGGTAGAGTAACTTCTTAAACCAATAGTTTAATCTGGGTTAACTGTCATAGGAAACTAGGTTAGAACATAGGTTAGTGGCATTGTTGCTTCATTCCAATAAAACCAGCTTGATGTAAAATGTTGCACCATGTTTCAAATGCTTAAAAGATAGTTTGGTCGAAGTCCCTTGGTGGTGTCTATTCGAAAATATGGGGAAAAAACCCATAAAAGGCATTTATCCTAAGTTTCTCCAGCGCATGTGCTTTTCCGCTCCCCATTTACACTCTCTGCACATACCAACGGTCCTGATCGTGGCACCCAGATCTACAGTGCATAGAGAATTCCAGACCCCCCCGATAGTTCTCCTTTTAACCGGGGGGGTCCGAAATTGTTGATAACCTTTGTGCGCATCTGGACGGCCTGGGGGCGAGCGCTTAAATCAACGGTCAAGATTGGATTCTGGACCCCCCATCCGTTCAACCTTTAATGGAGGGGGGGGGTCCGAAATGAGTAATAAAGGGCACGCTAATATCTGTGGCTAGGAAATGGACACATAGATCAATGACCCTTAATGGATTTTCGACCCCCCTAGATGATCTACTTTTAACTGAGGGGGGGGTCCAGAATGGTAATCTCCCTCTGGCGGGTCCCTTGTATTATGTGGCATACATCTATTGGTCCTGAAGTCCTGTAACCATCTGCTATCTGACAGACCCCCTATCACTTATGGACGTCACTTTCCACTTGTTCCACTTGTTCCCGAGATATCACATCCCATAACTGTTGTCAGTCCCCTCCCCCCTTTTCACTCATGGCATGCCCCTTATTACGACTTTTGCCTCCAATCCCTAGCCACCACATCACCTGTCCGTATCTTTCCGCCACCATCACCTGCCATCTCACCCCCAAGTGGCCCGTTGTCCATTTATTACTGGATAAAACACCCGTTATCCAGCTAACCTGTCTCCCGCGCCCAACCAACCCCAGTTTTAAATAAAACTACCGTTATTCCCCTTACATTCACTATTCACCCATCGCACCAGAAAAATTCACCTCTTACTCCTCCATTGCATTCCATCGCCCTCATCCATAGTCAGTCGCCCCCACTAACGTCATGTTTATTGCAGGTACTTTTGCAGAAATGGCGCCAAAGCCCAGACAAGCAGAAGGAGAAGAGAATCTATTTCTCCCGCCTCCTGTCGACCTGGACAAGATCCCACTGGTTGACAAAGACAGATTGATCGCAGATACCAAATGTGATTTCGATTATTCAGACCTCCATTCATGGCTCAGGGAAGTTTTCCTGGACCAGAGCGATGAAATTGAACTCTGGGAGTCCAATTTTCCCCTTTACCTCTTTCCTTATATCCACCATTTTCTCGAGTTCGCGCTTAAATGTCAAGCTCACTATATTCCTGAACAAAGAGCCATCATCTCCTCATCCGGAGACACCCTATTCCTCATCACGCCCGAAGACATAGAACAGATGATGCAAATCCCCCATGGCGACTCTGCGTCTCCTTTCAACCTGGAAATCCTTACAGAGTTGTATCAGAAGATGAATTTTCCCCAAAGAGCTCAAATATTCGAGCTTTTCCTTCCCACCTCCGCTCAATTCCCTTCCACAAATCCCCCTTACCCGTCGTCTATGTTCTCCACTAAGGGAAACCAGTTCATTTCTTCCCTTTGTGCTCTGCTAGGGTACTATTCTGACCAGTGCGTAGATGAGCCCATTCTGGGTTTTCTATCCATTTTCTCCACTGATGAAAAACCCACCACCTAGTTTGATTTCAACACCTTCCTAGCAAACAATATTCACAAACAATTCATGAATTTTGGCATGGAGGGCATGTTCATATATTCATCAATATTATCCTATTTGTTCATCTTTTCCCAGGCAGATAAGTTTGGATTTTCCATGCAGAAGATGGATGCAGATGGTAAACCTCAGCCAGTCACAGTATGGACCTCTTTGTTGAAGCATAACTCCACAGAGTACAACTTCAAGGCATTCATCGATCTATTCTACCACCCTGTGGTAAGCATGTTGAGTGGCAGGTCCGAGCCTCGAATAAATGACGAAGTCCAGAGAATCCTGCATCTCTCAAACAACACAAAGACCGGGGATTGGTACCTGTATCAAAACCACTCCGAAATTAGAATATTCAGGTGCGAGCTGCCAACCTATAAGCTGCCCAAATATTTTCCTATCAGAATATTTTCTTTAGAATACATAAGGCATATTATGAATTCAGATGATATCCATTTTGTATCATTGAAGAAAAAGCAGCAGCTTCGAATCAAGGGGCAGATTGGCTCCTTCATCTGCAACAGTCGGGGCGCCAGGGAAGAAGCTGACAGCATGTTGAAAGAAATGAAGTTATTTATGATCTTCCCATGGAATTTTGATCCTTATGGGATCATCTCAGAGATGAGGGTGAAGAACAAGAACATACCATATGTTCATGTGTCCAAGCCCGAAATTGAAAAATTTGCCAATCAGACAGTGTGGGTGCCTGACACCTTGGTCGAAGTGGAACAACAGGTTCCCCTGACCACTGTGCCACCAACGACCATGCCAGAGGTCCCTAAGGAAAAAATTCCTCGACAAGATTTATCTCCGCCTGTCATGGAGGTATCATCTTAAGAGTTCCAGTTGCACACTAAGACGCCCAAGACAATTCCAGTTCCTGGTCCAACTGGAGAAAAAGAAGCCCCGCCTACCATAGTGACTAAGTCTATGATTCCACCCTTCAATTTGAGCCTTCATAAGGACATCACCCCAGTAGTACCGAAGAAATCCAAAGACTCCCCACTGGACACTCAGGCAGGCAAGACTGGGCCCTAGTTGAGCATTTTCGAGAAGTACGAGCTGATTAAGAAAAAGAACCAGACCCTTACCAGCAGTAATTATGCTCAGTTTCAGAAGCAGATGTCGACTGCATAGCACAGGATTTTCTCTGCATTTGACACAGAAAAGGGCAGGATGCACATGGCCATCCTCTAGGCGCAGGTACCAGACCCAAGGAAATCACAGATTACAAGAGGGCCACCTTTGAATTCTAGAATAAGGACATGCACCCAACAGATCAGATGGATCTGCACAAGCAGACAGGGGAGATGGTATTCCATACATTGGCGCATGCGTCTGCTTCTGCAAAAAAATTACAGGTATCATTGAACAATGCTCAAACGTAACTCAAGCTGGAGAAGATCTCGTCCTTTGTGAAGGACAATAGAATCAAAACTTTGTTGGAGCTGGTCCTCAAGATCATCTATGACCCTTCGAACGTCAAAGCAGCAGAGGAGATGATAAAGAAGAAGAATGCTGACATCGCCTCCTTGAGGAAACAACTAAAGCTCCCTCCCACAGAGGACTCATAGGCGAAGGAGATAGCAGAGAAAGATGGCGAGAAGGACAAAATGATCAAGCTGCTCATGGAGCAGAATGCACAACTCAAAGAAATGGAAGCGGATATGGAGAGATTATTGAAAGAGAAGGAGCAGTTGAAGCCGATGGAAGTCATTCCATTGAGTGCCATTCCGATTTCAGGAGCAAGCACTGTATTAGTGACAACAGTCCCATCTGCAGCTCCATTAACACCCCAAGAGAAGACAACTAACCTGGCTAGATCCATGGAGAAGATGACCCTGCAGGAGACTAAGATTAGTAGGCTTAAAAAGGAAGTTGAGAACCTTCAGGAACTAAAAACTTCCTTCCAGACTAGCCTCTCCAAAGAAAAGCAGGTAACATAGCAGCTCAAGCAGGAGCTACAGCAGCTCCAAAAGAAAACAGTGGCAGGGAATACTTTGGCTGAGGTCAAAGAGAATGTATGGACAGACATCACAAAGTCCATAAATGAGATATGGCCCATGATCCAAATCATGTTTGAGAAGAATTCTTCACACCCTGACACTATTCAGACTGTAATATTTTTGAAGAGATCTTCCATTAATAAAAAGGAGGCACTTTTATAGGATTCTTGCGTGTATTCACTGGTGATGTTTACTCTCTAAGTTGAATGTTATTCTTGCTTTGTAATCATCTTGTTTTCTAATTCTAATCTTTAAGAGTAACGAATGTTGCAGGATTTATCTTGTATACCCTGTTTCTGAATCGAAAGATTTTAGTGTTTATCTTCTGGTGTTTTCAATTAAGAAATTCTTAACTGCTTCTTAGTTGAAATGATCTTTCTCATCTTTTCTTCTATCCATCATCTAAGTCAAACGAGCACTCACAGAAGCCCCTGTTTTGATCAGTCCTGATTTTACTAAGGATTTCTATCTCTTTTCTTTCGCTTCCGAACATACTATAGTAGCGGTGTTACTGCAAAAGAATAGTGAAGGGTATGAACAACCCATAGCTTTCTTTAGCAAAGCATTAAGAGACGCTTCTCTGAATTACAAGATAATGGAGAAACAATCTTTTTCTTTGGTAAAAGCCATAAAAGACTTTAGAGTCTACATTCTTCATTCCCACACCATAGCATATGTTCCGAACACGGTAGTAAAAGACATTTTGACATAGGACAACCCTGATGGAAGAAGGGGAAAATGGATTGTTGTCATTTTAGAATACGATATAGAGATTAAGCCCACGAAAATAATCAAAGGTCAAGGCCTTGCTAAATTAATGGCTGAATCTAAATTCCATGCTCTTGACATTAATTTTCTAGATGTGGCATATGAACAGGGTGAGATGGCGACTCCAAACATGAGAGAGGTATTTCTCAACTCTCCATGGTACACAGACCTTATATTCATTTTGAAAAATCTACAAGCTCCCCCTGGTTTGACTAAGACTAAAGCTAGATTTTTAAAGTTGAAAGCCTTAAAATTCTGTATTCTAGAAGGAAATTTGTATTGGAAGGATCCTGGAGGCATTCTGTTAAATTGTTTATTGAAAGATGAAGCTGATAAAGTGTTACAAGAGTTTCATGCAGGAGAATGTGGCGGACATCTGAACTGGAAAGTCACAGCCAACAAAATACTCAGAGATGGATTCTATTGGCCCACCCTGTTTGCCGATGTACATCAAAAGGTAACTGCATGTCATCAATGTCAATTGTTTGAAGGAAAAAGGAAACTCCTCCCTCTACCTCTGAAACTGATCTCAGTTGAGGCCCCTTTCCAGCAATGGGGGCTCGACTTCATTGGAGAAATACACCCCTCATCTTCAGGCCAGCACAGGTGGATTCTCACTTCCACTGATTATTTTACCAAATGGATCGAGGCAGTACCAAGTAGGAAATCCACTGACTCTGTTATTATCAAATTCCTTGAAAATAATATTTTGTCTTGCTTTGGATGTCCTAGAAAGATTATAACTGACAATTCAGCTACCTTTCGGTCAAAGAAACTCATAGATTTTTGCAACCAGTATCACATTGGTTTGGGGCATTCCACAGCCTACTACCCTCAGGGGAATGGGTTGGTGGAATCTTCAAACAAAACTTTGGTAAATATCATCAAGAAAACATTGCAGGAAAACAAGAAATCATGGCACAACAAGTTGGTGTTTGCATTATGGGCTGACAGACTAACCACCAAAAGGTCGATTGATATGTCACCATACCAGCTGGTCTATGGTACAGAGGCAGTTTTCCCCACTTCTTTAGGAGTCCCTGTCATGAAGTTGCTTCAATAGGTACAAGCTGAGCCAAATAACTCATAGAGAAGGATCAACCAGATGATCCACTTGTAGCAGTCTAGGGAGGATGTTTTCAACAAAACACAGGTCATCCAAGAAAACATCAAGAAGATCTTTGACAAATGAACCAAGGAGGATGACTTTGAGCTGGGAGATTTGGTGCTGAGATGGGATGCAAAAAATGAAGACAAGCAAAAGCATGGAAAATTTGACAATCTGTTGACAAGACCATACATGATCTAAGATTTCAGGGGAAACAATGCTTTCTTACTAAACAATGCTGATGGGACAGATCTACCAGGAACACCTGTGAATGGTAGAATGCTGAAACATTATGTGCCACCTCAGTAGAAGATTCGAGTTTTCACTCTCCATTGTACATACCATTTTAATTTTCATTTGTCACTTGCATTTTCTGAGTGAAGAACATTAGTCAGTTGGTTGAAGCCCGAAGAGAAGGCCCTAAGCTACTGATCATTGTTTTTCCATTTTTGAGAATAAAACCAACGAAGGCTACTAGGCAGAAATGTTGAGAATGATAGGAACCAGGATTCTTGGCACTTCACAAGGAAAGTACCATCCCCAGGTGGAGCCGCTGTTATCACCCTATAAGTTATAGGATCAACTGGTGACTGGGATATTATCTGTCTCTAGTGTTTTTGTTGACAAATGATTTTTCATTCTACAAATAATTTGAAAAAAAAAAAAGAAAAAGAGAAAAGAAAAAAGAAAAGAAAAGAGGGCATAAAAGAATTGAAATAAAAGCCCCATGCAATAATAGTAACTTGGTTCATACCTTTCAAGCATGGCCAAGCTCTTTTTAAATTTGATGTTGATAGGGTAGTGAATGATTTGGCTAAACAGTTTAATCTTAGCCAAAGTGTCTAGGTTAGATTAGTGAATAAATTGGGCCAGACTGTCAATCCTGGTCAGATCGCCCTATGGTAGAGTAATTTCTTAACCCAACAGTTTAATCTGGGTTAATTGTCATAGGAAACTAAGTTAGAACATAGGTTAGTGGCACTGTTTCTTCTTTCTAATAAAACCAGCTTGATGTAAAATGTTGCACCATGTTTCAAATGCTTAAAAGACAGTTTGGTCGAAGTCCCTTGGTGGTGTCTATTTGAAAATATGGGGAAAAAACCCATAAAAGGCATTTATCCTAAGTTTCTCCAGCGCATGTGCTTTTTCGCTCCCCATTTATACTCTCTGCACATACCAATGGTCCTGATCGCGGCGCCCAGATCTACGGTGCACAGAGCATTCTGGACCCCCCCCCCTTGACAGTTCTACTTTTAACCAGGGGGGGGGGGGATCTGGAATCGCTGATAACCTTTTCGTGCATCTGGATGGCCTGGGGGTGAGCGCTTAAATCGACGGTCAAGATTGGATTCCGGACCCCCCCCCATCTGTTCAGTCTTTAATGGAGAGGGGGGGTCCAGTATGAGTAATAAAGGGCGTGCTAAGATATGTGGCCAGGAAACGGGCGTGTAGATCAACGACCCTTAATGGATTTCGGACCCCCCTGGATGATCTTCTTTTAACTGAGGGGGGGGGTCCGGAATGGTAATCTCCCTCTAGCGGGTCCCTTGTATTATGTGGCATACATCTATTGGTCCCAAAGTCCCATCACCATATTCTATCTGACAGACCCCCCGTCACTTATGGACGTCACTTTCCACTTGTTCCACTTGTTCCACCTATTCCTGAGATATCACATCCCATAATTGCTGTCAGTCCCCTCCCCCCTTTTCACTCATGGAAAGCCCCTTATTACGACTTTTACCTCCAATCCCTAGCCACCACATCACCCGTCCTTATCTTTCCGCCACTGTCCCCTGCCATCTCACCCCCAAGTAGCCCGTTGTCCATTTATTACTGGATAACACACTCGTTATCCAGCTGACCTGTCTCCCGCGCCCAACCGACCCCAGTTTTAAATAAAACTACTATTATTCCCCTTACATTCACTATTCACCCATCGCACAAGAAAAATTTACCTCTTACTCCTCCATTGCATTTCATTTCCCTCGTCCACAGTCAGTCGCCCCCACTAACGTTGTGTTTATTGCGGGTATTGTTGCAGAAATGGCGCCAAATCCCAGACAAGAAGAAGAAGAAGAAGAGAATCTGTTTCTCCCGCCTCCTGTCGACCTGGACAAGATCCCACTGGTTGACAAAGACAAATTGATCGTAGATACCAAATGCGATTTCAATTTTTCAGACCTCGAGTCATGGCTCAGGAAAATTTTCATGGACCAGAGCGATGAAATTGGACTCTGGGAGTCCAATTTTCCCCTTTACCTCTTTCCCCAGATCCACCATTTTCTTGAGTTCGTGCTTAAATGTCAAGCTCACTATATTCCTGAACAAAGAGTCATCATCTCCTCATCCGAAGACACCCTGTTCCTCATCACGCCCGAAGACATAGAACAGATGATGCAAATCCCCCGTGCCGACTCTGCGTCTCCTTTCAACCTGGAAATCCTTACAGAGTTGTATCAGAGTATGAATTTTCCCCAAATAGCTCAAATATTCGAGCTTTTCCTTCCCACCTCTACTCAATTCCCTTCCACAAACCCACCTTACCTGTCATCTATGTTCTCCACTAAGGGAAGCCGGGTCATTTCTTCCCTTTGTGCTCTGCTAGGGTACTATTCTGACTAGTGGGTAGATGAGCCCATTCTGGGTTTTCTATCCATTTTCTCCACTGATGAAAAACCCACCACCTAGTTTGATTTCAGCACCTTCTTAGCAGACAATATTCATGAACAATTCATGAATTTTGGCATGGAGGGCATGTTTAGATATTCATCAATATTAGCCTACTTGTTCATCTTTTTCCAAGCGGATAAGTTTGCATTTTCCATGCAAAAGATGGATGCAGATGGTAAACCTCAACCAGTCACAGTATGGACCTCTTTGTTGAAGCATAACTCCATAGAGTACAATTTCAAGGCATTCATCGATTTGTTCTACCACCCTGTGGTAAGCATGTTGAGCGGCAGGTCCAAGCCTCGAATAAACGACGAAGTCTAGAGAATCCTGCATCTCTCGGACAACACAAAGACTGGGGATTGGTACCTGTATCAAAACCACACCGAGATCAGAGTATTCAGGTGCGAGGTGCCACCCTATAAGCTGCCCAAATATTTTCCTGTCGGAATCTTTTCTTTAGAATACATAAGGCAGATTATGAATTTAGATGATATCCATTTTGTATCATTGAAGAAAAAGCAACAACTTTGAATCAAGGGGCAGATTGGCTCCTTCATCTGCAACAGTCGGGGCACCGGGGAAGAAGCTGACAGGATGTTGAAAGAAATGAAGTTCTTTATGAGCTTCCCATGGCATTATGATCCTTATGGGATCATCTCAAAGATGAGGGTGAAGAACAAGAACATCCCGTATGTTCATGTGTCCAAGCCCAAAATTGAAAAATTTGCCAATCAGACAGTGTGGGTGCCTGTGACCTTGGTCAGAGTGGAACAACAAGTTCCCCTGACCATTATGCCACCAACGACCATGCCACAGGTACCTAAGGAAAAAAGGCCTCGACAAGATTTATCTTCGCCTGTCACGGAGGTATCGTCCAAAGAGTTCCAGTTGCACACTAAGAGGCCCAAGACAATTCCAGTTCCTGGTCCAACTGGAGAAAAAGAAGCCCCACCTACCACAGTGACTAAGTCTGTGATTCCACCCTTTGGTTCGAGCCTTCATAAGGACATCACCCCAGTAGTATCGAAGAAATCTACAGACTCCCCACTGGACACTCAGCCAGGAAAGACTGGGCCCAAGTTGAGCATTTTTGAGAAGTACGAGCTGATTAAGAAAAATAACTAGACCCTTACCAGCAGTACTTATGCTCAGTTTCGGAAGAAGACATCGACTACGCAGCATAGGATATTGTCTGCATTTGACACAGAAAAGGGCAGGATGCACATGGCCTTCCTCCAGGCGCAGGTACCGGACCCCAAGGCGATCATGGATTACAAGAGGGCCACCTTTGAATTCTAGACTAAGGACGTACACCTAACAGATCAGATGGATTTGCACAAGCAGATAGGGGAGATGGTATTCCATACATTGGCGCATGCATCTGCTTCTGTAGAAAAATTACAGGTATCATTGAACAATTCTCAAACACAACTCAAACTGGAGAAGATCTCATCCTTTGCGAAGGACAATAGAATCAAAACTTTGGAGGAGCTGGTCCTCAAGATTGGCTATGACCCTTCGAACGTCAAAGTAGCGGAGGAGATGATAAAGAAGAAGAATGCTGACATCACCTCCTTGAGGAAACAACTAAAGCTCCCACCCACAGAGGACTCATAGGCAAAGGAGATAGCAGAGAAAGAAGACGAGAAGGACAAAATGCTCAAGCTGCTCATGGAGAAGAATGCACAGCTCAAAGAAATGGAAGCGGAGATGGAGAGATTATTTAAAGAGAAGGAGCAGCTTAAGGTGATGGAAGTCATTCCATTGAGCGCCATTCCTATTTCAAGAGCAATCACTGTATCAATGACAGCAGTCCCATCCGCATGTTAAGGTCCTAACCTGCACATAGGTAGATCAATGTATTTGGATGTAATAAAGGTCAATATTAATAATACCTTTCAATAAAATAGAATAAGGCGGATGTAATAGAAGCTTTCGCTTCTAGAAGGATCTTCCTCTAGATGCTTCTTTTTAGTATAAATAGGAGTCGAGGGTATGAGAACCCTAGCTGGGATATTATATTAACAGAGCGCTGCTCGATTGGAGGTTGCCCCCTTGAAGAGGCCTGTGAACATTGCTATCTGATTCAAAGTGTTATTTCTGTTGCTATTTCATATATCATTTATGTGTATTGTGAAGATTATGCTGGATATTTTACTGTTATTCTTTCACTTCTAGCGTTTCATTTCCGTTCTACATATTTTATATATATGGTATCTTGCAAGTGGTATCAGAGCACTTTCCTTGGCAGAAATTGTGGGTATTTTTTTTTCAGGGTAGAGACGTATTCCGGCGTCTTTAAGCCACAGAGATCTGTCGTTACACACATAAACCCGCGGTTGAGGGATTCATACACGCAGGAAATACAAGTGGTTCTTAAGCGCACATTTGTTGGCCACCCTTCTAACCCCTGTTGTTACCCCTTCGAGTGGTATCACATCAGACAGCACCTATGTACGGACCGGCCTAGATTTCTTGAAGCCCTCTATAGATAAACCTATCGGCCGCCGGACTGCTATAGTGTCACCGAGAATAGCACTTGGGAAGATACTCTCTAGTACCTGGGTAGTCGGGTAGTACGGCTAAGGGTACGGTCTATCC
>JASDQU010103189.1:167949-237515 GCA_032191745.1 Picea mariana | reverse complement strand
CAGAGGGCATGACTGATGCCTTCTTTCGCGAGTGCTTTATCAGTGGCCTCAAGGAGGAGGTTAGGGCCCATGTCCTCATGGCTCGACCTACGACTTGGGTGGAGGCTACCAAAAAATCCAAAGAAGCACAACAAATTGTTTCCTCTCAAAACCGTAAGCCTTCCTTCTTCCCGCGTCCTAAACCAGTAAATGCCACTACTCCCTCCGCTCCCTTAAAAATCCAAAAATTGACCCGGGATGAAATGGTTGAACGATAACTCAAAGGCCTCTATTATAACTGTGATGACAAATATTTCTCAGGCCACAAATGTAAGGAACAAAATCTCTTTATGGCCATCTCTGAGGATATTCAAGAAGACGATGATGACACTTCCCCTGTTCTCGAGTCACCAGAAACTTCTGAAATAAACCCTCCTTCCGACCCTCCTGCAGAAGAACCCATCATTTCCCTCAATGCTCTCACCGGATTCTCTGCCGCCCAAACTCTCAAGCTAATCGGTTATATCAAGCACCGAAAGGTCATCATCTTGATTGATAGTGGCAACACCCACAACTTTATTCATCGCCGCATCGCCCAAGAAACCCACTGCTATATCCATGATGTTAATAATTTCCAAATCATGATTGCCAATGGTGGCTCTATGAAATGTGGAGGGCGCTGTAAAAATGTGCATCTCCAAATAGGTGACTACAACCTCAAATCCCATATGTTTGCTATTGACATGGGAGGTTGTGACATTGTGTTGGGTGCCGAATGGCTCAGAACCTTGGGTCCCTTTCTCATGGACTTCCAGAACTTAACCATGCAATTTGACCAAGGCGGCCACACACATAAATTTCAAGGCATCACTGCGGGTTCTCCTGAAATCATCAGTTCTCATCGCATGGAGAAATTTCTCAAAAAAGGTCATTTGGGTGTCATATCCCAACTCCATGCCATTCAAGCCACAGAGATCCCACCCGTGCCCCAAGACCTCCAAGCCCTCTTGACTAAACATCAAACAGTCTTCTCCACTCCCCAAGGACTCCCTCCTTCCCGCGGTGTCCATGATCATTCCATTCTCCTTGTCCCAGGAAGCCTTCCCCCCAACATATGTCCATATCGCCACCCCTTTGCCCAAAAGAATGAAATTGAAAAAATGGTCCAGGAACTCCTTACTGCCGGAGCCATCCGTCCTAGTACGAGTCCTTACTCCTCTCCGGTCGTCATGGTACTAAATAAAGAAGGTTCTTAGCGAATGTGTCCTGACTTCCGTGCCCTCAATAAACTCACCATCAAAGACAAATTTCCCATCCTGGTCATTGATGACCTCCTGGATGAACTAAGTGGTGCCCAATTCTTCACCAAACTTGATCTTCGCTCGGGCTATCACCAGATCCGTATGAAAGAGTCTAACATTCCTAAGACGACCTTTCGCACTCATGAGGGCCACTACGAGTTTTTGGGCATGCCCTTTGGTTTGTGTAACGCCCCCTCCACCTTTCAGAGCCTCATGAACCATGTCTTCCGCCCCTTCCTTCGTCATTTTTTCCTAGTTTTCTTTGATGATATCCTCATATATAGCAAGACATGGAAAGACCATATGACTCATGTGGATCAAGTTCTCAGCCTACTCGCTCAGCACCAGCTTTTCCTCAAACATTCCAAATGTGCTTTTGGTGCTTCCGAAGTCGAATAGTTGGGTCATCTCGTGGGCAAGGATGGCGTCAGGATGGACCTGAAAAAGATTGAAGCTATGCAAGATTGGTCGCACCCTAAGACTCTCAAAATCTTGCGTGTATTTTTGGGCCTCACAGGGTATTACCGCAAGTTTTTCAAGAACTATGGAAAGATTGCAGCACCTCTCACAACTCTTCTTAAAAAGAACTCTTTCAGTTGGACCCCAGCAGCTTCTCAAGCCTTTCAAACTTTGAAGATGGCCATGTGCATCACTCCGGTTCTGGCTCTCCCTGACTTCACAAAGACATTTGTGTTGGAATGTGACGCATCAGGGAAAGGCATTGGCACTGTCCTTATGCAAGCGGGTCGTCCTTTGGCCTTTACGAGCAAACAACTGTCTGAAAAGAATCTGGGCAAACCTATTTATGAAAAAGAAATGTTGGCAATTCTCCATGCAGTTGAATTATGGTGCCCTTGTCTCTTGGGGCAACGATTCCAAATTAAGACAGACCATCAAAGCCTCAAATACTTTCTGGAACAACGCATTTCCTCCCAGGAGCAACAAAAATGGGTCACTAAGCTCTTTGGCTATGATTATGAGTTCATTTATAAGAAGGGCAAAGACAACATAGTGGCGGATGCATTGTCCCGAAAATATGAAGACGAAGGATCCCTCTTTTCTCTTTCCTTCATTGTACCTGATTGGCTGCAAGATGTGCACCAGGAATGGCTGCAAGACCCCAAAAGTTTGCATCTAGTTCAGCAACTGCAGAACAAGGCGCAGGCTCCCCCAGGGTACTCTTGGCTTCAGGATGAGCTTCGATACAAAGGTCGCTTGTATTTAAGTAAACAATCCAAGCTCAAATCCATGATACTCTCTGAGCTTCATGCTACACCCACAGCGGGGCACTCAGGGTTCACCAAAACATATGACAGAGTTAAATGCTCCTTTTTCTGGGATGGTATAAAACAGGACATCCGTAAGTTTGTGGCTGAATGTGAGGTATGCCAACGCAACAAGGGAGAAACAGTCAAATCTCCAGGCACACTCCAACCGCTTCCAATTCCCCCTGATATTTGAAAGGATATTTCTATGGATTTTATTACAGGCTTACCCAAATCAGGGAATAAATCAGTGATAATGGTGGTGGTGGATCGACTTTCTAAGTATGCTCATTTTTGTGCTCTTCACCACCCATTTACTGCATCCACGGTGGCCCAAATTTTCATGGATCAGGTCTTCAAGCTTCATGGCATGCCAAACTCTACTGTTTCTGATCGAGACCCAACTTTCACAAGCAATTTTTGGCAAGAACTGTTAAAGCTACAAGGCACACAATTGCATCTCAGCTCAGCTTATCATCCCCAGACAGATGGTCAAACGGAAGTCATCAACAAGTGTTTGGAAACCTATCTGAGGTGCTTTGCATCGGAAAAACAAAACCAATGGGCTCAATGGTTACCCCTCGCCGAATGGTGGTACAACACTACATACCATACAGCCACTTGCATGACTCCTTTTGAAGCAGTGTATGGACAGAAGCCACCGTCAGTTCTCTCATACTTACCGGGTACCTCGAAGATCCAGGCGGTCAACCAAACACTTACAGTCCAGGGGGATATCCTTCGTACCCTTAAAGAGAACTTGGTCATGGCCCAGAACAGAATGAAGCAGCAAGCAGATCAAGGTCGCTCAGAATGTCAATTTGTAGAAGGGGATCAGGTGTTTCTACGGCTGCAACCATATAAGCAAACTTCCCTCAAGGCCAAGTAGTGTCAGAAGCTAGCCCCCAAATTTTATGGCCCTTACACAGTTCTAAAGCGCGTGGGACAAGTCGCATATCAATTAGCTCTGCCCAGTCAGTCGAAGCTACATCCTGTTTTTCATGTTTCCTGCTTGAAGAAGGTGATTGGAACCAGGTGCCAACTTCAAACCAACCTTCCAGAGTTAGCTGAAGAAGGATCCATTTGGCTACAACCAGAAGCAGTTTTGGACCAGAGGGAGCGTCGCCTGTGTCAGAGAACCATCAAGGAAGTGCTCGTACAGTGGAAAGATATGACTCCAGCAGATGCCACTTGGGAACCAGCTACCATTCTGCAGTAGTTTCCACATCTCAAGCCTTGAGGACAAGGCTGTTTTTAAGGGGGAGGACATGTTAAGGTCCTAACCCACACATAGGTAGATCAATGTATTCGGATGCAATAAAGGTCAATATTAATAAGACCTTTCAATAAAATAGAATAAGGAGGATGTAAGAAGACCTAATAGAAGCTTCCGCTTCTAGAAGGATCTTCCTCTAGATGCTTCTTTTTAGTATAAATAGGAGTCTAGGGTATGAGAACCCTAGCTGGGATATTATTGTAACAGAGCACTGCTCGATTGGAGGTTGCCCCCTCGAAGAGGCCTATGAACATTGCTATCTGATTCAAAGTGCTATTTATGTTGCTATTTCGTATATCATTTCTGTGTATTGTGAAGATTATGCTGGATATTTTACTGTTATTCTGTCACTTCTAGCGTTTTGTTTCCGTTCTGCATATTTTATATATCTGGTATCTTGCACCGCAACTCCATTAACACCCCAAGAGAAGACAGCCAACCTGGCTAGATCCATGGAGAAGATGAACCTACAGGAGACTGAGATCAAAAGGCTTAAAAAGAAAGTTGAGAACCTTCAGGAACTAAAAAATTCCTTCCATACAAGCCTCTCCAAAGAAAAGCAGGTAATAGAGCAGCTCAAGCAGGAGCTACAACAGCTCCAAAAGAAAACAGTGGTAGGGAATAATTTGGATGAGGTCAAAGAGAATGTATGAACAAACATCACAAAGTCCATAAATGAGATATGGCCCATGATCCAAATCATGTTTGAGCAGAATGAGTTGGTCCAGAGGAGAAAACAAGCCATTGAGAAGATTAGAGTAGAATTGGTAGACAGGCCAACACAGGCAAATGAGATCATCAAGTTCCTCAATTCTAAGACCAGGGAAGAACTGGAAGAGCTGAAGATTGAAGATAGAAAAAAGACCATCCTTGAGGTCAAAAGAGTTCTGACCAAGAGAGGACTAATGCTTCAGCTGGAAGAAAAGGTTCAGGTCATGGACCAGGGGGTACAAAGGTTCTTCAATAAGATTAAGGCTCTCCAAAAGAAAGGTCTACTTGGTCTGAAGGTTATTAATGATAAACTGATGACACTTCCGGATTACAAGAAGAGATTGGCTGAGGTGTCTAAGGACAGTTCAAAGTTTTCTGGCATACAAGGGAGCATCACCGGCAAAGCATTCTTGGATGCCCTTCAGTGGGACATTAGTATCCAGCACGAGATTCGATACATATTCCTCACCAAGCCTAGATTCGCCAAGTATACAGAAATGGATGAAGTGTATCGAAGACTGCTCAAAGTTAACGTGCCCAGTCATCTCAGATGGGAAGAACTCTGTGATCTGCTTGATTAGCAGATGATCTGTCTAGGTCCAGTCAGTCGTCCAGTCAGATGAAGTCATGCAAAGGCTTCATCAATGGTCTACCTAGAAATTCGTGTGTAGTTACACCAAGTCATCAAGAAATTCCTAGATTTAGGAGATTTGTTAAATTAGTTAGGCTAAAAATAGAATTAGTACATCCTGATCATTTATGACAGCAATGTTTGTAATTTGAGTTATAAATACTTCACCTTTCGAAGTATTGAGGGTTGTTGATCTTCACACCCTGACGCTATTCGGACTGTAATATTTTTGAAGAGATCTTCCATTAATAAAAGGAGGCACTTTTACAGGATTCTTGTATGTATTCACTGGTGATGTTCACTCTCTAAGTTGAATGTTATTCTTGCTTTGTAATCATCTTGTTTTCTAATTCTAATCTTTAAGAGTAATGAATGTTGCAAGATTTATCTCATATACCCTGTTTCTGACTCGAAAGATTTTAGTGTTTATCTTCTGGTGTTTTCAATTAAGAAATTCTTAACTGCTTCTTAGTTGAAATTATCTTTCTCATATTTTCTTCTATCCATCATCTAAGCTACTAAAAGATCCAGTGAGTATATTATCTCTCCTCGTGGAAGTATTCCTTCACGTTTCTGGTTGTATTTCGTATTTTATTTAAACACAGACCCCATAGCCCAATGGATGTGTAGACTGTCTCAACCAATTCAAAAAATACTTTGACAACAAAACCTACCTATTTCTTTACCTAGCCTAATATATAGAATTGGAAACATAGCTAAATCATATAGAGAGATCCCTCTCTGAAGTTGGAAGGGCTAGATCCCAGCTTCGAAAGTGGTTGGATAAAGTTACCTTTGTAGATTTCTTCTATTTTCAACCTCTAGGAAATTTAACAAGTGCTAACAGGGGGTAAAAGAAGGGGATTTGAGTAATGGCTTGGGGGACTGTCTCCCAAACCGGGATGTGTCCTTGGGGGAGGGTGAAATCGGTAACATGTGTAGCTGAAGAGTTCTTAGGGGACTCCTGAGGGAGGAGATCTACGACTAGTGGGACGTTAGATAATAAGAAAGCCTCTGTGGGAGGAAGGGTATCTCCGGTTTCTTTTCCATTGGATGAGATTACACATACTTGAGCTGAGGGATAGATGAGCGGGGGTGCTCCGTGGTATGTACCTAGAAAGGATGGATCTTTGAGTATGTCAGGGTCGATATCAATGAGTGGGTAGACATCGATATTAGTGTGGACAAAAGGTAAAATGTTATCAATATTGGAGGAAGGGTTGGGCTCGTAATGTGACACTTGGTCAATGGTGACGATCTTCCCGTTGTGGGGGAACATCATTGTGTGAAAAAAAGAAGAGGCCATGGATTTCATAGAGTACATGTAGCTATGTTTGAACAACATGTTGTAATCGAGCAGGGCATCGATAAATTCAATGTCAAAGAGGATAGTCTCGCCCCCGAGTTCAATGGGGAAATTTTGAAAGATTCCTTCAGGAGAAGATGGTCATCCATAATAAGCTCTCAGAGTAATGGTGGATGGTATGAGCTCAGGCGATCCAAGTTTATGACATATAGTTTTGGACATGATTCATGTGGATGCACTGTGATGTTCCAGATTTTAACCGGTATTTGGAAAGCTACCAGAGCGGGGAGATAGGGTTCCCCACTATCAATATCAAAGGTGACGAGTTGAGTATCAACAGGGTTGACTACCCCCAGAGAGGAAAGTAATGACTACCGCTGAGTAGGAAAGGTTTGAAGGACTTCTAAAACTGACATGGAAGTAGGAGATTGTGCCAATTCATCGACTAGACTAGAATTGTGTGTCGCCCTAGCTTGAGGGTTGTTGACATCCCGTCATAATGGGATGCGAGGAATATGAAGGGTGTTTCATTATTAGGGTGTGGAATCATCAAAGATGGTCTAGTTGTGATGGGGGATACTTCTGAGGTAGTGGGAATAGAGTCAGGGGGTGTGCTGTATTGACAACTTTGTGTTTGTAGAAAAAACTCTTTCTCGCTAGTGAGGAGGATGGTGCAATCTATAGGAGTGTCAGGGTTCGGATACTGTCCCATCTTTGGTGGGGCAGGATGCATATCTTGTTGGTTATTCATCACCCCTTGGTGTGGAATCGGGTTTTGCAACACGGTTGGGGGTGTTTGTTGCACATACTGTTGAGGGGTCTGCTGCGGGGTAGGCAGTGCTGGGGGACGTGGTCCATTTCCGGATTCATTCATCCATTTAAAGTCAGTGATTTGAGGGAAACGGTGATTATAATGGCCATACTCACTGCAAAGGGAATAAGGGAATTTTTTCCGAAGATTGTTATTATTCTTCCCTTGGCATTTTTTTTATTGCCCCCTTAGGGGTTATGGTTTCCCTGATTCTGGTTTCCCCCAGCATGTTGGTTATGTTGGGGGTGATTCCTTCCTGGTCCTAGATTATTATTGTTTCAGTTTTTTCCTTTCCTTTTGTCATTATTCAACTGATGGGTTGGATTTTCCGTGTTCAGTTGTTCAAAGATTTGAAATTGTTGAATGGGAGAGGGTTGAACAAAGTTAACTCCAACGTGTGGGTGTCCTTGTGGTGGAGCCATGGGATGTGGAGGACCAATAAATCGAAAGTATGGATTATTTTGTGGCAATGATCCATAGGGTACATAGGAAGGCATAGCACTTTCACTAGTTCTTAGGTTGTAAGCTAAGGTAGAGAGGGTACCAGAACTTGGTTGTATATCTGGACGAATCATGGGTGTAGAGGGGGGTCCACTCGTGGCTGGAGGAGTTATACTAGGGCATGGCTATGGGTATGGGGGAGGGGGGTAATAAGAAAGTTCTCCATTTATTGGTGGATGTTTAGGTGTACCATACATGGGTGGTTGTTGTATATATGGATTATGGTGTGTTGTGGTACCAATTAATCCGTCCGCGGAGTGAGACATGCTAGGTTTGTCTTGGTTGAAAGGTACGGGTCTTGGGAGGTCAGGTAGTACTATGTATAAGTATCCTGACTGTGAATAGATGAGGTTTTCTTGTTGATCCTTTTTTATGGCTTCTTCTTCGGATTGGGGGAAGGTGGAAGCCACATCGTTTCCAAGGAGGGAGACAAGTTATCTGAGAAACCAATCAAGGCATTGTTGTTTGGTGGTTTCTACTTTTCATAAACTACGTCATCATTGCCATTCGTGAATGTGGTCATCTATATGTGTGGCTGAGGTTTGTTTAAAATAGGAGAGTAGTTCAAGACCATTGTCATGGAAAATTTGTAATTGAAAGAAGGTCAAAAGTGATTTGGCCAAAGATTCAAAAGTCACATGGGACCCTAATTTTTCATCTACATATGACTTGGTTGATGGGACAATGAGTGTGCATTTTAATAACCTTAATTAGACGAAGGCATCCATGATGTTGTTGGAAGAGAACCATAAGTGGAAGGTCATGACATGGTTGGCAGGGTCATCTCCTTCCTTTTCTTTAAACTTGAGGATGTCAGAAGGTAGTTTGGTGGGAATTGTACGCCATGTGGGGTCATGCAATATATGATCATTTGTGAGCTTACTCAGATATGGGATGTTGAGAGAATCCAAGTATGGAATCTAGAGTAGTGGTGGAGGGTTAGTTCTAGCCATGATGTGAGTGGTTTGTGTACCTGACCTGTGAGGGGGGCTAGGTGGGGTGGTATTTCCTCCTTGGAAAGAAGTGTGCCCCTTGCTTTAGTGTAAAGGAAAGCTATTGGATGGTTGACCTTGGGAAGTGGACCTAAGTAAAGTGGAACCAAGAAAATTTGATCCCAAGATAGTAGCACTCACCGGGATGTGAGAGGGTTGAACCGATGAGTTGGAAATTCTAGGAACTCCTCCTCGAATGGGAGGGAGATTTTGCAAACGTCGGGAATGGTAGGGGTTCTGTGGGTCCCCTATGATGTCTGACTAGAAAAATGAATTTGTGCAACTGGTGATGAGAGTAATAAATGAAAGAAATACTTTGTATTACTTGGACCTTCACAATATATTTCACAATTGTTTTGTAATCAAAATAGCATCATACATAAATCAGTTGACAAAGAAGCATATACCTGGATAGGGGGATTTTGTCTGTGTGGGAGAACAAAGAAAAAAAATGCTCATGTCCTAAAAGACGTAACATCCTTCCTCTCAAATAGCACTGGACCTTCCAATAGCACTCAATAGTGGGTTCTGAAGCCACCAGAAGAGGAACTAGTGAAGGATGAAATAATCAGTTATAATGAGGGGTAGAGGGTGCATATCCTGAAAGAGATGGAAATATTTCCCAATAGACACACAAAATCTGATCAAGGTGCAATTGCAGCCCACCTGGGTAGATGTCTTGAATTTTGGTCACTAGGTACCTCAATCAAAGTGCGACATTTAGATTTTCGGCCTCAGAAATGGACCACAGGATGGATCCCATCCAAGAGGTGGATGCCTCAAGGGGGGATGCATAGAACAAACAGACCTTGACCTTCAACCCTTCATGGGTATCTCTCTGCCTTATGGTGTTAGGAACACTTGACTTGGATGATTTAAAGTTCCCTATTTGACAACTTTTATTGTTTGAATATGTGAGAACTAGATAAGAGGGAGTTATTTGCATGCCTATCCCTGAAATCCTACCTAGACTAAAAAAATTCTTTTGGCACCTCCTGTGGAGGAAAACTTAGTGAGTTTTTATAAAAAATTTATATTATGTTGTTTGAGAGATTGGGGGTGTGAACCAATCTCGTTGAAATTAAGTGGGAATGGATAGTCTCGTCAAGAAAAGGGTGGGGTGTTTCGGAATCCCTTTGGAGGAAACCTGCTTCAACCTCCATGATTCTAGATGAAACTATGTGAGTGAGTAGTGACTTTGTGTGTGAACAAGTGAAAGTGTGCCAAATGTTTAATAAGTTAGGTGTCACCTTGCTGCATGTGGACTTTGTGTGGTCCTTACAAGACTTGATTACCTAGTTTACTAAATGCCATTGGTACAACCTTGCAGAATTTTAAAGTCCCTAGAGAAATAGCATGTGGACATATGGGTCCTTACCAATACTTTAACTCCCTAGTGTTATTTAATCTAATAAATATTCACAAAACTATCCTAGATGGTAGACATGTGGGAATGTATGGGCCCGTTACAAAATCTTTAAACTCCCCTAGTGATATAATCTAAGAAAGTAGATTCAAAACTATCCTATCTTTGTAGCATGTGGGCATGTATGGGCCTTTACAAATTTAAGATATGTTTTGAAAAATATACTAAGAGGAGTCCCGAGGGGGCTTTTGTTCTCTCCTAAATATTTTGTCTTTAAGGGAGATGAAATCTTCCCTCAATCGTTTTTCTGATTCTCAAGATCACTCTGTGGCGCGAGAGAAGATCATACTCAATGATTGATGTTCAATTTTTGGTCCCAATGGAAGTGGTTATATATGTGATGTAGAATGATTCCAACTTGAATTGAATCAAGGAAAGTCATCCATGTGGCAAAATGAAAGCAAAAAGAGGATAAATATGGATTTTAACCCCCTAAGTGCCTATGTTTTGACTAACCCTTCATGTGGAGAGGGAATGTAAGTGTGGTGCATATTACAATTTTCATAGAATCAAGTTTAATAATGCTATGGGCCTTCAACATATCACAAAAACCCTTACAATGTGTGAATTTTTGAATAGATGCACGAGTCACAGGGTATACAGAGGCGCATGTCGCACCAATGCACAAATAAAAAATGACATGTTGACGCAGGTGCATAGAATGTGCTGAGAAACATAGTGAGTTCGACACATGTGCTCGGAAGACACGCCTGTGGGTCAAAGAACCCATGCACTCTCTATTACACTACTGGGAAGAAAATTTATGATGAAATTATCTTAGCTCACCTTCAAATTTAGCTTTTTGCAGCAAGGCTTTGGCTGATTATGGTTCTTGCAAGTTAAATAAACCAAAAACAAGTGCTCAAACAACCCAAATGGGGAAGAAATTGATACCTATCCCCAGTGGAGTCTCCAATCTGTTGTATCCTTTTCATCACCTAAATGAGCAAAAGAGGGGCACTTACAAGTCCAGTTGGGTTAGCTAGATAGGATAGAAATGAGTGCAAGAGTTAGAAACATCAAGCACAATAAGAAAATAAACAACTGATCTAAAACAATTAAAGAAACTAAACTAATGTGCATAAGGGAAATAGAACAAAAGAAAGACCGATATTCATGCCACCAATGGATAGATTGTATTAGTGGGAAAACACCAAAGAGAAAGGGAGACTTATGGGTCCCCTCTTCCTCCAAAGGAGGGATCATCAACCCCTAATGATTGATTTCTTCTTACAAATAACAAACTAAAAGGAAATGGTGAAGAAATCCAAATCTCATTCACTCAAGAGGTGATGTGAATGGCCCAATGAAATGATGCTTATATGCTCCAGTGAGGAAAGAGGTTCTTTGCAGAAGAATAGAGGCAGAATAACAATACAAATAGATTCTTGGAAATATAGTGCACGCATGGCCTCTTTTTATAGCAAATCTTTGAGGCATTATCCAATCAGCCTTTAGTGTGAACAAGGGGCCCTTTAGGGCACCTCTAGGTGTTTGACTAGCCCCTCACTCGGATTCAGCTCAGATTTGGGGGTCAAATCGACTTGGGAGTTGAAACAGAAGTGGGTGGGAGGCCAACTATAATAATCAATGCGTCATTCTGAATTGTGTGCAGCTTTTTGCATCCACAGTGACGCATCGGGTGCATGTACACTTTTCCGGAGTTTTTGACTGCCGCATGTGCGCATGCTTCCTTTGCATTCTGAGTGCATGTTGATTTTATAACCAGTTGTATAGTTTTGTGCCTTTTGGAAATGCATTTTTTGGTCCATGGATGAACTAATAATTTTTTTGGAGATGTCAGATTCCTGTAACCATTTGCAGATGAAATTTTAGTGATAACACTTGTATATAGAGACCACAATATTTGTACCTCTGGAAGGCCAAAGCATAAATGAGTAAGGTGATCTCCCTTGCAAATATTACAAACGAACTTAGGTTTTTGTCCTATCCCCTAGGTTTCACAACAAAATCAATGACCCAAACATGACTAGTAGTAGTTGGTTGCACATATCCAACATGACTTGAAAAGGTTGGTGATTGGTTGATAACATGACTCGCAGAGGCTAGAGACTTATTACCAGTATGACTAGAAGTGACTGGACTTTTTCCCTCAGCATGACTAGCAGAGGTTGGTTTTTTTCTCCCAGCATGACTTGTAGAGGCTGGGTTCTAGCCTTCAATATGACTTGCAGAGGTTAACGACCTATCTTCAACATGACTCACAGAGGTTGCTTGTTTAACCCCAGCATGACTTGCAGAGACTGGGTGGTTGTCTTCAACATGACTTGCAGATTTTGATGACCTATCTCAAACAAGACTCACATAGGTTGGTGATTTATTCTTCCTATTCTTCCTCTTTCTATTTTGTTTAGACTTCTGGTTACTAGTAGCTATACTTTCACTAGGGAAGGAAGAAGGAGGAGAATAATTTGTTGATAAAGGAACATCAAAATGATGCCCATGAAATAAGGTTCTTAATTGAGAAGCATCAAGAGCACTCAGGACATTTCGAATGGTACCCAACCAAACTGGTAGCCCCAGATTCAACCCAAGAATGTCAAAAGTGGCCATCAAAGGGACACCAATGTTTCCAAAAAAAGGAAAAGCACAAGAATCCCCTTTTGAAGGGGTTCCTTGGTTGGTATCGTCGAGAAATTTAGCCATGAATATCTTATGCATAGGTTCTCCCCTTGCGGGATCATTCAAGTCCGTAAAATTCTCCCACACTAAGTTTGGTGAACCAGGGTTATAAGAAACAACACCTATAAAGAGGCAGCTCCATGTTTCCTAGATGAAGACTGAAAATTCCTCACGATCGGTGGAGTGGGAGGTCTACCACCTTAGTTTAGAGACCCAAAGCAATGATTGAATAACTCACTATGGAAAACTAGGGAGCACAGAGCACACACTAAAAGTTCCTAAAGTCAAATCAAGCAGTCGACTAACTAGTGGGAAGGACAATTACGCCAATAAACACCAGAGAAACTTACTGGTGCAAGTGCAAATCGAACATGGAAGAACCCTATGAGTATAATCTACAAATCATGATCCAACGTCTGCCCTAGGTACTGTGGTATACCCCCGCAGTCACCTATGTAAGTCCATAAAATATTGGAAACTAGGTTTCCATCTCGCAGTCAGTCACCAGGTGGGTACAGTCGATAGTCGGACAGATCGTAATGAGCAGGATAACAAGTTTGAAGCCCTTCAAGGGTGCCGAAAGAAATTGTTATGGAAGAGAGCTAAGGATATCGAATGGATTCAAGGTCCATGAAGCTCAATAGGCAAATGTGATCAATATTGTTCCCAATAAAGACCCTCAATATACAATCCCCACTATGTTTGGTCCGACTTTGGAGGGGTTATCTCCTCTAATTTTCCTCACGCGACCTCATGTTTATGCCCTGTGTTAGAGGGGGGTCTTGACTAACTCTTACAGTGATGGAATTTAGACACTCCCTATCTCAGACTCCATTGTTTGTTTTAAATGGTCGTGAAGAGTTTCCTCTTCATACCTAATTCAAGGCCCTAAAAGACTAAACTAGTTGGTGAACCCTACAAATAGAAATTCAAATATATTTTACGTTATGCATTATTTTTAAGGCTTGATCTGTGCAAAGGATGTTTTCATGCAACTAATGGTGTTTTGAAGAGACGAATAAGGAAGAGAAATTTATAACATTTGAAAGAAAAAAGTTACTTCGAAATAAAACCAAAGATTGTAAAACTCTTTGTAAAATTCAACTTTTCTAATCAGTGTTTCAAGATCTTGTAATTAAAAGTTTTCTTTTGTTTAAGTAGGTAAAACTACTTTTATTTTAGGAAATCGTAAAGAACTTTGAAATGAAGACTCTATTTCTTCTACAAACAACCTAAGCTACTTTACCAAACTAAATGCAAGAAAATAAATTCTTTTTTGATTTTTCGAACTACTTTAATAAGAAAAACTAAAGTACAAACTTTTTTTCATTTATCAAAGAAAGAAACAGGAACAAAGAGAAAATGGAAATCAAGATCATTAAATATGCTAAGCCAACTGTCGAAACATGACAATTCAAACAAGAAACCAAAAGGAGGATCTAAAACTTGACATTTTTCTCTAAAACTTTTAGGGAAAACAAAATAAAACTAAGGAAGAACTTAACTGAAGCTTTAACCCAAGATATGGCCAAAGATAGAGACTCTGATAGGTTCAAGAAAGTCCTGAGAAGTCTAAACTTCTTTCAGGAAAGAGGAAGACTTCTCTTTGTTAGAAAAAATAATTTTAAGACATAGATACGTGGTCTATTGCATCAAAATCATGTGTATGTATGTGGGTTGTCTACTGTGCAGAGCACGTATGTACATAGGCTGACCCAAATCAGGGCACGTACACCTCTAAGACTTTCAAAAAATAAAAAGACTAGGAAGAGTGATAGGGTAGGGAAAGATTGTATGCACTTTACAAGTGACCAGAAACCCTTAAAAAAATCAGTGAACTTGACTGGAACTCAAAATGAAATCAATAAGCCAATTAAAAAACCCAAAAAACTTCCCTAAAAACCCTAGAGAGACTCCCAAGTGGAGTCGCCAATTATGCTAGTGGGAAAATCCCCCTATAACTATACTAGGGTTTAAAGTATAGACAAAGAAATTGACTCCATAAAAGTTAATATAATTTGTACACTACCCCAAACATACCAAAATAAATTAACATAAATAAGTGAAAGAGTAAATTAGAAACCGTACCTTTTATCCAATGTTTGGTGATGATCTCCTCAAGCTCTGTAGCTCCCAAGGTTGCAAGTCTCCTCCCAAAGCTGACCTACGTCCACAACTAGCAAAACAAGGCTACATGAATTCTATTTCTATTCAAAAATTAGGGTTAGATATAAATTTTTATGTATAAATCAAATAAAATATATAAAAACCATCATTTGAGAGAGGGAAAAGAGATTATTTTATTCATTAATCAAATATTGAAGCTTACATCCTTTGCAGGCCGACGCTCTGCGAACCTAGTATGGGATCCTCTTAACAATGCTCCAAGTGCACCTTCTATAAGACTCTTCTCACAATCTACTGATCACCTCAAAGGGAAGGAAATGGATTGTATGGAATAAAATGGGCTAGAGAGGGAATGTTGAGGCAATAACTCACAAAAGACTGCAAATTCTTGGGAAAGGAATGGGAGGGAATTTGGGCAGAGTTTCACCATTCTAATGCTTGATTTTGGAATGAGACCCCAAGACATCCTTTTATCTAAGAAAAGGATAGTTATTTGGTTGGGGGATGGGCTATAGTAGGTTAATTTGTTGGAGAGCCTCCAATATCCCGTAAATTCCACTGAATTTCTTACAACTTTTTAATTTTTGCAACTTTTGGAGGTATATGCGGGATGTTTAGTTTGCATCAATCCTATGTACATAGGATATCTAGAATGAAACAAGTTTATGTATGTGGGAAGTAGTACCACAAGGTGTGTACATGTTCTAAAATTGGTTTTTAAAATAGAGTTCCTTAGCAGTGATTTGGAAAATTATGCAAGTAAGAAGGCCAATGCCATGTATGCATGAGTAGGAATTTTTAGGGTTACAAAAAGTGTGGAAACCTTTGATGTTTCTGTAAGTTTCATTTGTTTCTCTTCTAAGATTCTTGGTGCAAGGAGTGCATAGTGCCCACAAGGAGTGCATAGGTCAAGTCAATATAGACTCATAAGCTCATAAGTGATAACGTGAATTTACATTTGAAGTGCAAGGAGTGCACAATTCTTACAGTTGAAGTGCAAAGAGTTCACAGTTTCTCAATGGAGAGAAAATATTAGGGAAGACTCGTGCAAGGAGTGCACTGGGAAAACACTTTGTTTAAGTGTTGAGGAAGTATAAAATTTTCTCAAAATTTCAAAGGATGCAAGGAGTGCACCAAAGGTCTATAATTCTCAAAGGAACAAAGCTTAGAATAGATATCAAGCACAAGAGTTCCGTAGGAGGGACTTAGAAACTTTCTAAGTCAAAGGCTTCAATGTCCCAGAGGAGTGCACAAGAGGGCGCCAAAGATTCTATTTAACTCGTGCAGTCAAGATTAGGAAGGATATCTATCATAATATTTAAGGAGGAGAATATTTGTTGTCTTAAGAATCGAATGACTGAGATCTATTCAAGAGGATACAGGGTATTTTGTCACCCTTAGATATGGAGAAGAAATAGGGGTGTAACCCTATAATTCATTAAGGCTTCCCCTGTTCGGAGAAATCATGGATCAAGTTCAAAGGAGAAGTTGTCAAAGAATGGACATCAATGGTTGATATCCATTCATGAATTTGCAAGAGAGTGGACAGTCGTTAGATTAGGAGGAGTTGTGTGAGGTTTAATCAGTGAAATCCTTCAGACTTCATGCATTCAGAAGCTCTGGTGTGCAGAGAATTCGGGACCCCTCAAAGTCCTAAAAGGAATATTTAATCATGGCCATCCAAAATCTGAGGATACGTGTCAGCAGATCATGTACTACGATGGAATAGAACTTCAGAAAAATTTAGGAGTGGAGGACCCCTGAAGTCCCAAAGCCGTAAAGTTCATCAGGGTTGTCCATTGGAGAGGACACATGTCGACATATTAGAAGATACAGAGGATAGATAATTCGGGAGAATAGCGGCAAGAGAAGGTCAATCTATCAGGAGTCTTGAAGTCCAGAATTGATTAGGACCATTGATCACAAGGAAGACACATGGAAACAGATAAGGAGGTTTGGAGGTTCAACACTTCAGAGAAAACATAGTCCAGTTCTTTGAGGACAGACCTTGAGGACTGCCGATCTGAGATTTGGCGTAATTTCCTTTTCGGTGATATGAGATATTTGTGGAAAAGGAGTTGTGAATAAGTCGTTGACTCCCAAAAAACACAATTGGAGTCTTCAATCTCAATTCTGATTGTAGAGCATTGGTCTCGTCACCTAGTGTTCGCAAGTTCACAAATTTCGCATTTAGAGGAAAAAAAGGGATAAAAACGTCCTGAAGTCCCGAAACTTTCGAGGATTGAAGTTTTAGCCCATATTTTGGCCCTCGGTGTTCAGGGAGGATTTTCTATCACTCAGGGACTCCCTAAATAGAAAATTTTCATTTGGGAAGAAGGTTTTAAGGACCTTTTTATTGAGATTTTGGGCTTGGATGGAGCTCGTGAGCTAATTTCAGCTCCCGACTAGAACAATCCTAGACCAAGAGGTCACACAAACCCTGGGAGAGGGTGGGGTATTCATCAAGGAACACCATGGACAAGTCACCAAACATCACTTATTTCTCCCTTTCTATTTCTATGTACCACTTGGTAGGGCCTCCAATGAGAGTGCACTAGAAAATACATAATCGAATTGAGTCGTGATTTAGTAAATTAGACAAACACCACAAATGGAATGTCATCACGTGGTCTTGTGGATATTCTCCAATTTTCCCTTTTAATTTGGGTATGTCCAAAGGTAACTTGGTTGGGAGTGCAAGACAGTTGGGATGATGACAAATAGGTTCATTCATGAACTTGGATAGGTCTAGAAAATGTAGCATTTCCAGAAATGGTAGCCTAGGATATGAAATTGACTGATTGGAAGATTGAAAAGACAACCCTGGATTGTAACTGGCACCAGGTTTCCAGAAATATTTCGCAGGAGGACAAGGGCTTGCGATAAAACCTTGTTAACCCTATTTGAATGGAGTAAAAGCTCCACCCATTTGGTTCCTAAAAGGAAAATCAGGGTTTCTCCCAGCAGAGCCCCCTTATGCAGTAAAAACTCTAGGCATGGGGTTAAACTAATTGGGAAATGGGTTTCCCCCTTGCAACATCCCTTGTTTGGGATTCCTATGGACTTGGATAGGGGTATCCCCCAAAAATGTCCCTTGGGAGGAGAAATTTCCTTGCATGGGAACATATTGACCTTGGAAGGAATTATGCCTTGCCAAAACTACAGACAAAGTGAAATTGTTACTCTCGAACCCACTGTACAGTGTGAAAAAGATAAAAGTGGAAGACATACTAACGGACTGAGATCCACTACCCATATAAGTGCCCAAAACCTGGGAGGGGTTAGGGCTGAAAGACATGAAATATCCTCTCTCAGTGAATGGGGATGACAGAGGAATACGACCTCTACCCCAAGGAAATGTTTGGTAAGGAGCCAAAGTGCTCCCTGATCTGACACTCGATGCATAGGATGTCGATTAAGAATCCACCAATGCATTTAGCACGTCCATCGATGACATACCGTACAAAAATATTTTTTTGTTGACTGTAGAAATGCAACTACACTCATAAATTGATTCAAAGCAATGATCAATGAAGAAATTATACTGATTGGAATGACGACACTTGAATGAATGACATGAATCATTTGACTAGACACAATAGGAGGTAGGATCTCTCTGATGACAATCATTGTGGTGGGAATTATAGGGACTCCTAACATAGACACTAGCATAGTTTTCTCCATAGTGGCCCAAAGAAAAGGGCTACTATCAACAATATCTATTCTGGAAGGTGGGACTTGTACCATTGGAAATAAATAAGTCCATGTAACAAAGGATTGAGATGCGCGGAAAATTCTTCGGCTCCTATATCTTCAACTATTGCTTCCTCTAGTTCATAAGTGTGAACTTCTGGAGGTTTTGAGTCTATGATATCGACCTAACGAGTCGACACAAAAGTGTTGGATAAATCAATTTGATGCCTTAAAGGAGGCAGAGGATAATTATTGATAATTTCTTCTTCAGGTGGAAGGAATTTAATTCTCCTCGATCTACGGAGCAATTGGTAATCCACTTTGAGGTGTCAAATCTCTATGGGACCATAATACATGCCAACATAATAAAGTATATGATTTTATAGCACACTACTAGAAAAATCCCTATATGGAAACAACAGACACAAACATGCCTCGTTAATATTATGACTTGGGTGGATTAAGCCTCAATACCACAATAATCACAAGGTAGGGTAAAGGGTCTTCTAGACAAAGGAGTGGATTTATTAAGTCTCGTGGACCAATGAATGAAGGAATGAGAAGTGGTTATCTCAACCTCCACTAACAATCCTTATCTGTTTCAAGTACCCATGCTTCGTGGGGCACCCTCCAAAAATATTGAAAAGTGTGATGTGAAATATTCCCCAAGTACCATGACAAACCCTTGTAGTCACCTTCTGAGATCCTTAGGAATGGCCACTAAACTCACCAACTCGCATTCAACATCTGGGGGGTACATTCAATAGTTTGGATAAAATGTATGGGAAGAGTAACTAAGCTTGAATCCTTGAAAGCACCACCTCTCACATAGATATTGGTACTAACAAAACCCCCAATATATGATCTTTCTGCTACACTCAATTAAGATTCAAAGGGTTTTGTCCTCGAATCTTCTTCAAATGACCTTATGTTTAGCTCCTATGTTAGAGGAGGCTCCCGAATATACTTCTATGATGGTTGGATTTAGGATCTCCCTATCTCAAACTCCTACATTTTTCTTGTGGCCTTGGATAATTTTACTCTCCACCCTAAACAAAGGCCCTAGCCTAAACTTGTTCATGTACCCTATAAAAGTGAAGATGTTTAATAAAGTTTTAGTTAATCATTCATTTTAAGGGTCGTTTTTACTCGACAAAGGTATGGATGAAACTTGAATGGTGTTTATGATAGAATCCAAAAGAAAAACACTTAAGAACAAAATGAATTATGTGGTTTCTTCAAATGAAACAGTTGTGCAACAATTCTTAAACGAAACTCTTTTTCTTTTCAACGATGAAAAAAATATATTTTTTGAATGCAATATTTGAGAGACTTCGTAATGTAACCTAAAATCTCTTTTTAAATACCTAATGCAACAAAAAACACAAACCTTTACAAACAAAGGTTCTTTTCTTTGAAAAAGGCTACCACTACCAAAGCAAACTATCATGCAAAGAAACTTGAATGCTAGTTAACTGAATATTTTCTTTCAATGTTCACATGAAAGGGTTGAAGAAATGGGTAACAAGAAAGAAAGCATATTTTTGTTCTTTTTTCTTTTCAAAAGAAATAAAAAACAAAGGATTGAAATTTTTCATCTTTCTTTTAGAAACAAGGAAAAGTAGGTATAGAGACAAAAAACACTCAACCAAGAAACCACTGAAAAATCAGTGAGATTGGATGGTCAAACACACAAAAAGTTGATATCCCAATCAACCTAACAAACCTTATACAACATGACTAGAGAAAGAAATTTTTATTTTTTTTGTATAACGTTTCAGATTCGAGAAAGTAAAAGACAGAAAGACACTTAGGATACCCAAGAAAATTGAAAGAAACAACCACCACTTCCAGATTCCACAAAAAGATTTTAAAAAAACCCTACTTTCACATAGGTCCACGACTGTCTCTATAGAAACACATCGATCACCACGATTTGTAATCATGAAACTCGTAGATGTATGTGGGTTGTAGAAGGGAAACAAATGGATTGCTTTGCAATTTTACAAAAATAAAATGCCAAACCAGAAATGGGGGCTTCCAGACACCTAGGAAAGATCCCTAAGAGGGTAAAACTTTGCACAAGAACTCAAGAAAACACAGAAAACTACTAAGATCAGGAGAAAACAAAGACACGTTAGAAACTGACCCAAGATAGGACCACATCCTCAGTGGAGTCTCCAATTTTGTTACTGGTATATTTCCCCCATGACCTTGGGTCATGTCACGACAGAGTGAGAATGGATTTAGAATATTAAATCTACCCTCACAATCGAACATGAAAACAAAGAATAACTACTTTTTCACAGAGATACATAGGGAAATGAAATCAGATAAGTTGTACACCTTAAATCCTTCATCTGATGTCAATCCCTACTCCTTCTTCTCGAAATGCTCCTAGTCTTTGCCTATACGAGCCTACAATAAGAGACCTAGATTGTGTTGCAACGAGGTATTTATAGTTCCTAGTATAATATATCAAAGGTATACTTTAGAGAATATATGAAAAAACATGAACGTATCATATTGAAATGAAACAAATGAAGACAAGATTGGATGGAAAGAATACTTTTCTATTAATCAGCAAAACAAGAGAGTTAGTTACAACATGACGCTTCTTCTGGCGCCACTTCAAAACTAATCATCTGGGTTTCTCCTAAATTCCTTCAAGAATCAAATCAATGAAAGTCCTCCTTGGATAGTCCGATAAGGATAGGATCACACCTTATAATTTTATATGAGAGGAAGTAACTATGCAAAATGAGTTTCAAGGTTGGGGGGGACTTCTCAGAGGATGAAGGGGAAGGGAAGCTTGCTCAATTTTCTTATCATAACCTTGCACCATCATACTTTCCCTCATCATTTCCCCAAAAGGTGATTTTATACTCTCCGAAAGGGGTGTTGATATTATGGTATTTGCGGGAGTTATTTACCTCCACGTGTAAACCTAATGAGAATAGAATATTTCGGGAAGCAAGAAGAAACCCTAATTAGTTGGAAAATAACCCTACAAGACAAGTCATCTCAAGAGGATAATTTGTATTAGGTTATTAACCTCCAAGCGAAGAAGTCATCCAAAGGAAATATTATAAACTAAAGAATTATTACCCAGAATGAGAATTCGGCCCATGCAGTCTACCAGAATTAGTATAAATACAGAAGGACAGTCTTCATTATGGCAGGCTTTCTTAGAACTACAGAAGCAACACTTGTGCGCACTGGAGTTGGCCATTTTATGTGCAAGTTTGGAGGAGAGTTGTCATTGCAGCTGTTGCAGCTAGTAGATTTTTGTTTTGGCCTTGACTCTCTCTTAGTTATGGATTGGAGTCTCTGATCAGCTCTTGTTACTCTTTCTTGGTGCATTATCCTTGGAGAAAGGTGCACCACCTTTGTTTGGCTATCTGGTCTATGGTTTTCTTTGAGAATGATTCTATGTCAAGGTTAAGGTGCTCGGGGGTGGCTTCGGCCTATGGTTGGGTGACAATATTGTTATATTGTCTATGGTTAAACAAGCACATCCATTATATTCTAACAGTTTATGGGCCCACACCTCCTTCATTCAATCTAACAACTGGAAGGGAGCATAGACATAAGGATACTAAGCTCATTGAAGAACTGCTGCTAGGGTTTCTAGCAGAAGAAGTTACTAAAGCATTGTCGCTAGGGTTACTAGCAGGTGCAGTTGCAGAAACCCTAATCCTCTCATTGAGGCACCTTAAGTGAAGGGATTGACCTAATTTCTGGATATAATAGTGAACCCTATCCTAGGTCATCTCCTAGTACTCTCAGCAAGCCAAGACATCAAGTTTGAGTTTTTGGTCAAATCTAGGGTTGACCAAGTCAAAGAAACCATGACTTACTCTATGAAGTTAGAAAACAAGTTAGATGGGGATTCTAACTTCAGAGCGTGGAATACAAGTATTAACCTCATCCTTTCCAAGAATAAAGTGTTGGATATCGTGAAAGGAAAGATTGTGGAACTAGAGTTTGAAGAAGGAAAAGAGAAGGAACCTCAGAACGTTGCAGTTATGGAGAAGTTCAGAGACAGTGACATCAATGCCATGAGTATCATATTGAACTCTATAAAATACCACTTGATACCCTACATCTCCCATCTTGATTTGTCTAAGAATATGTATGATGCCCTAATAAACCTCTTCTCAGTCAGAAACATTGGACAAGTAATGAGTCTGAAGAATGAGCTCTGTGACATGAAGATGAATGATGATGACATCATAACATCATACTTTGTGAGAATCTCTCAGTTAAGATATCAATTAAAAGCTATTGAAGAGATCATTTCAGAGAAGGAATTGGTAAACATAGTACTCAATGGTCTTCCCAAGACATGGGATGCATTTGCCGCAAGCATGAACACATGGAAGGCATATCCTACATTTGAAGAACTTTGGACTTGTTTTTCACAAGAAGAATCAAGGATGACTGCAAAAGAGAAACCCCAAAATAAATACGATGATCAAGCTTTCATAGCAAGGTTCAAGAATTTCAGGAATAAAAGGAAGTTTGGCTCCAGGAAGAAGCCAAATCAAGAAAAAGATATGTCAGAAATACAATGCTTCAACTGTTGAAAATATGGTCACTACAAGAATCATTGTCCCGAGCTAAAGAAAAGGAAGGAGACACACAAAGCATTAGTTACCAAAGAAAAGGAACCTTCAAACAAGAATAAGCAGGATGAAATAGACTTCTTCTTCTAAGACAACGTAACAATACTCCTCATAGTTCTTGTACATACCATGTTTTTTGTACATATCTTGCATATTTATTTCCTAGAAGATAATATGTTCCAAGAGAAACTATACCTATGGAAGAATGAAAAGATAAGGATTGTTATCACTACGACTACAAGTTAGACAATACACATGAAAGGATGAAACACATCAACAACCCTTGGTAACAATTCATGTGGAAGATATTACATAAGTAAGAGTTGCAAGATAAGCCGAAATCAGAATCAATCTTGAAGAAAACTAGAAGAAGTAAAGACAAAAAGAATTCAAAAATCAAGAGGAAAATGGAAAAATATTTGTGACACTTTGTAGAAGGCAATAAGGATGCAGACTGAAACATGGACTCTCTTATATGGAGAGATCGATTATATATTTCCAAAAGAAGAGCATGCATTCATGCATGAAGCAAGGATTAGGAGGGAGCTAATTCTAAATTATATGATCCATTGAAGATGATGAAGTATCTATCCATGGAAGTAACCATGAAAAAAAGTAGCACGTGTTCAGTGTGACCTTAGAAAAAGTCTTCTTCGAAAAGAATCCTTAAAGTATCCCTAGTTTTCCATCCACATCCATGATCCCATGATGAAAGGAAGAAGTTTGAATCTTCAGGGCATGGAATCTATAGAAAACTCCATGGACCTAAGAGCTAAAGAAAAACATAAGGAAGAACGTGAAGGTTCCAAAAGAGAAAGAAAATACAGAATCACAAGACTACCAGCCTGACCTGAACTCACTAAAATCAATCAAGCAGAGGAAATGAAATTTGTGATGAAGAACAGTGTATGGAAGACTTATGAATGTAAGCATTGAGAGATCCAGAACTAGAGTTTTCTCCCAGATGGAGGGAGAAGACTATGATGATTGCTTGTTCTAGTAAACCAGACATACCTCTACATGAGCCATTATATCGCTTGCAATATCCATGGGTTGGAGTTTACATCAGATGAATGCAAAGATTGTTCTCCAAAATAATTGAACAAAGAGCATATGTAAAGAAACCTCAAGGCTTTGAGGTATACCAAAAAGAGACCCTTGTATATAGATGAAAGAAGACAACTTGGTGGAGAACCTCCAATGCACAACAAAAGCGTGGTGAAAACTTTCTATAACATAAATAGTGTATCAGAATGGTTACTCAGAACTCCAAGATGAAGGATTGCCAATCCATTACAAACTCTTATGATAGCAGAAGAAGTACCACATGGATATGTTCTAGTTTGAGTCTTGCCACGATGTTATGAGCTGGTAGGAAACAAAAGAGTTGAATTCAACTATGATATACTGTAACAATTAGAGCTATATGAAGCCTTCATAAAACCAGTGTTCCAGAAAGACTAAAGTACATTGAGATCAAGCATTACATTCTCTATGATGAAGTCTAGAAAAGAGAAAGTGGTTCTCCAATATATATCTCCACAGATGAGCAGATAAGCAAACATTTTGGTAAAGCCTCTACCTAAGATGAAAGACTTTGCATACTCAAGCTGGAGCTCGTGGAGATGAATTCCTTATTGGAAAAGGAAGAGATGACTCTCAGGTTGGGAGGAAGAACTGATGTGTTATTGATTTATGGACACTCATTTTTCAGTTCGAAAAATGGTCCAAGATGAGCAGTTCCTTTCCAGTTCGAAAAGTGGTTTGATATTTTTGACAAACAGACAATTTGGAAAATGGTCCAGATCGAACGGTCATTTTCGTAATGAAAAATGGTTTGATGAATTGTTGATGTACCATAGACAATGATTCCCCTTGTGGCTAGTGTGGGGGAATGTTCTAGGACAGTCTCTCTTCTTGATGGTCACTCTCAGTAGTGGTAAATAAGACTGGTCCACCTCGCCAGGCAGTCATTCTTTCAAAGATCACAGTTGTGAGAAGTTTCAAAGATTGGTCTGTTTTGGAGGTTGGTGTGGGATAGTCATTTCCTTAGGAAATGGTCTGGACAATCATTCCCTAGGGTAGATTCGTTCTCTCCAGTTTTCACTTTGTTTAGTTCCGAAGGAATGGACTAGATAGGTGAATGGTCTAGGTTCACCAATCAGGGACATGAATTCCCTAGGGAAGGCTCATTCTCTTCAGGTTGCACTTTTTTTAGTGTCAGAGGAATGGCCCAGATAGGTCAATGGTCCAGGCTCAAAAATTAGGATAGTTATTCTTCCTTTCTTGAGAAGAATAGTCCAGATAGCTCATCGTTGATGTTTTAATTTCTTAGGGAAGATGCTCTTCCAAATCTCACAGATGTGAGTGGAATAATGGCCCAGATGATTTAGTTTATATATCATAACAATGTTCTTTTGTGCAGGTTGATGATATGATTGTTATGGATACTATATGTCTCTGGATAGTATATGTATACTACTGTAGTCGATGTGTTCCACTGATTGTGACTATATTTCACTGATCAAGTATCTGTGTTCTACTTGGTGTAGCAGTGTACCACTGGATTGTAGTTGTGTACTACTATGGATAGACACAATTGTGTTCTATTGATGACATTGGTACGATCACCTTGAATACTATTAGTAGTGTTGGAAATTATTATCAGCTAGATGGATGATCAATGGACGGATATTTACCAGATGGAAAATGGTTTAGAACATTTATTCTTCTAGTACATATGTCCGGATTACAAGAATGGCTCTTGTGTCACTCTGTGGAGTGAGTGACTTATCCAGCATCATGTCTAATTACTCAGATGGAGTATGGTTTCGAGAGATGATGCAATTGATGACACTGATAGTGATGATGGTGCTCATGATCTAATCACGAGATAGTCTAGACGACTATGTCGATGCTACCAGGTGAATGGTATGTTTGTGCTCAAGACCATTACCTTCAAATACCTCCCTAGCTAGGAGGAAGTGTTGATATTATGGTAGCTACGGGAGCTATTTACATCCGTGTGTAAACTTGACGAGAATAGAATATTCTAGGAAGTAAGAAGAAACCCTAATTAGTTAGATAATAACCCTAGAAGACAAGTCGACTCAAGAGGATAATTTGTATTAGGTTATTATCCTCCAAGAGAAGAAGTTGGCTAAAAGAAATATTATAAACTAATTAATTAGTACCCAGAATGAGAAGTTGGCCCTGGAAGTCTTCTAGAATTAGTATAAATACAGGAAGTCAGTCTTCATTCCGACAAGCATTCTCATAACAACAGAAGAAACACTTGTGCGCACTGCAGTTGGCCAGTTTGTGCACAAGTTTGGACTAGAGTTTTCATTGCAGCTGCTACAACTAGCATATTTTGGTTTTGGACTTGACTCTCTCTTGGTTATGGTTTGGACTCTTTGATCAGCTCTTGTTACTCTTTCTTGGTGCACTATCCTTGGAGAAAGGTGTGCCACCTTTTTTTGGCTATCTAGTCTAGGGTTTTCTTCCGAAATGATTCTCTGTCAAGGTTAAGGTGCTCGTGGGTGGCTTCCACCTATGGTTGGGTGACAATATTTCTATATTGTCTATGGTTAAATGAGCACATCCATTATATTATAACAAGGGGTTGGGGAGGTTAAAATATGTTTTGTATGGGCTTGGGGACATTGGGAAATGAGAACAACCGAAAAACCTTCCTGAAATCTCAAAATTATTTTATTTTTCATTATTTTTTAGGGCATCTGCTGGTTGCACACTATAAAGGCATGGATGTCTATGTGTTTCTCAAAGGAAACACATGGATATGTTCAAAATTCATGTTTTTTAGATGACTTGGATGAGAAAAGCTAGGATTTTGATTTTGCAAGCCAAAGGGATGAGTACGCCATAGAAAAAATGTATACATTTGGAATTTTGGGCTATAACAAGAGCTCCAAACCGAACTACCTTTAGAAACACCATTGCTCCTCAAACCATCCTACATGTTTATTTCTCAAACACTGTTTTTACCCTTGCATCATCCATTTTTCTTACATAAATAAAATTCATGGCCAATCCTGGGATGTGTAGAACACGAAGGAGTTTTCTAGTCCTTCCACCCATGAGCTTCAACTTGACTTTGCCTCATCCTATGATTTTGGTTATTGATTCATCACCTAGGAAAACATTAACTCCATCATATCTTTCGTATTCACAAGAATACTCCCTATGGGGAGTCATATCAAAGGTTGCGCCTAAGTCTGTTGTTGATTGCAACTTCATGAGACATCCTCTAGATCGTTCTCCTCTGGACTAAGTTGATACATTTATGAGAGAGAGCCCAAGTATTGGGTGTGCCCATGTGATGGGTGTGCGTTAGACTCTAGATTGAGTGGTGTAACGTGTAGTATATTGTCTACTCCTTTGTACTAAGTTGAGATGATATGAGATGGTATCCTTCCTTTTACTCCTCTGGACTGATTTAAGTCGACTTGATATGGTCTCATGCCTTGTACTCCGATGAACTTAGCTGCGTCGGCTTGATATGGTGCTCCAGATGGTATTCTTGTGGACTCAGTTGAGTGATCTTTTGAGTATGAAATCGTTGTGGCTAAGCACATGTGGACATGTCCCTAGTGGCTTAGCACTAGTGGATGAGAGAGATCCTTGTTATATTGTCTAAGAGTAATATTTACTTGTAATCCTAATTATGTTGTAAAGGGTACAAGTCATCCCCACCATGTGAAAGATAATTATTATTGTGTAATGATTAATTATACTATTGAGTTAATGAGGTAGAACAAATTGTGCCAATAGACACACCTTTTTTCATGTCAGCTATTGTATAAATAAGAATGTATCCCCATTGTGGATCACACTCACACACTTGTCATCTCAGAATTTCAACAAGCACTTGTACGACTGAAGTGCTCACCTCTCTTGGGCGCTAGTTTCTAGATTTTGGTAAGAAACCTCTTGTGTGATAAGGTCCATGGTGTGGGGGATCCTATCTTGGTAATATAGCAAATGATTGTTGGGTTTTTCCCTTGATTGAGAAGGGTTTTCCCAGGATACTTCTTTTGTTCTTATGCATGGTTATTCTTCTTGTGATATTGGTTATTCAAGCACTTGTGTATGGTATTGTTGCATTGTTTATGGTTCAAGTACATTATAAATGAAATAAAATACATGTGCATGAGATAATAATATAAAAATTTAACATCATTTGAGGGCAGAGTTTCTGAAGACACCATTTCACAAGCCATTGAAGAAGCCAGTCGTCCCCCCTTGCTGCAATTGCAGAAATGGCTCCCCTTCTTTTTCCAATTCCAACACTTTATACTTGAGCATTGGGGATAATTTCTACATAGAGTGTATGTTCTCCTTCAACACACCTCTATAGACTCTCATATTGCAATTCTGATTTTTTTTTATTTTTGGCCCTATGGTTTCTAGGGTTTTCACAATTTTCAGGAGAAATTCATTTTTAGGGTTTCAACAACTCATTGAAGGATTTTTGTAGCTGACCATTGTTATTCTAACTTTCAAGGCTTATTTTTGGCAGTCATAAGTCCAACAAAACCTAAGGTTGCTAGACTAGCCTAGCCGTCAAAGTTTGTGGAAGAATCTGCAAACCATGAAGAACAAAGCTTTGGTGGAAGATAGGCTTGATGGATCAAGAAACTTCAGTTCCTGGAAGTCAAGATTACATATTACCCTGGAATAGGATTACCTATTGAGTTTGATACAAAAGACTCTACCATAAACAACTATTGATGAAGAGAAGGAAGATTGGAAGGAAGATGATGTCAAATAAAGGAAGATAATGATCTATTCAGTTAGAGATCATCTACTACCTCGTATTGCTACCCTAAAGACAACTTATAATATGTATGATGCATTGAATAATATGTTTGAGAGTAACAACACCCTCAGAGCTATTACATTGAAGAATCAACTTCAACATATCAAGATGATGAAAGCTGACACAATTGTTACCTTCTTCATGAAGTTTTCATAGATCAGAGATCAGTTGGGTGCCATTGGAGAAACCATATCAGACATAGAAATTTTCTTTACTATTCTCAATGCTCTTCCAAGACATTGGGAACCATTTCTTCAAAGTATCAGTGGTAGAGAATATATACCTAGATTTGATCTTCTATGGATAGACTGCACCTAAGAAGAAACCAGAGTTATAGCCAGAGGAGTGCAAGACTCCCCTCTTTATGACAATCATGCTCTTTCCATTCATATAAATAAAGGAAGAAGAAATAGAAGAAGTTTCAACAAAGCATTCAAATACAGGAAAACTTCATCATCCTTAGGTCATGAACACATAAAAGACAATTCCAAGATTTAGTGTTTCAGATGTGACAAGTACAGACACATTGCGATAAATTGTCCTACCAGGAAGAAAGGAAGGCAACTTGCATCCACTATTGATGTTGATCCAAAGCCACATCAGAGAGATTAAGAAATAAAATATGAAGCTTTCTTCTTCATATAAACAATATCAGGGACAGTTCCTACTGATAGTGATATTTGGATAATTGAAAGTGGTGCTTCCAGACACATGACTGGATATAGAGATCATCTGACAGACCATGTTGAGAAAGATTCTAGTCTACATGTTGTACTTGGAGACAATGCTAGATATAATGTGAAAGGAGTTGGAACCTCCACATTCCAACTAGATTCTGACATACCACTTCATTTGAGTGAGGTATTGTATTTACCTAGGATGAAAATGAACCTTGTATTTATTTCTTCCTTAGAGGATAAAGGCTACAAGGTTACCTTCTCTGAAGGAAAATTTCTTGCATGGCATAAGAACTCACATATGAAATTTTCCCTAGTAATTGGTGTCCAAGAAAACAGCTTGTACAGATTGATTGTACAACCAGTTCAAGCCCTGTTACATGATATTATCAGTTTGAGCGAGATATGGCATAGGAGACTTTCACATATACATTATAGATCTCTTCTTGCTTTGAGGAAGGTAATAGGCCTTCCAGAGATACATGTTTATCATAATGGCATTTGCAGAGGTTGTGCTCTTGGAAAGAATGTTAAGGAGTCTTTCTTGAGAAGTGACAACAAATGCTAAGGGATGTTGTACTTGATACATTCAAATGTTTGTGTACCCATGATTTTTGATTCCTTGAACAAATATTTGTAATATGTGGTCTTCATCAATGATCACTCTCGGAAGACATGTATTTATTTATTGAAGACAAAGGATGGAGTCTTTGCAAAATTTCAAGAATTTAAAGCTCAGGTTGAGAACCTGGCCGAGATGAGGATCAAGGTGTTGAGATCAAATAATGGAGGAGAGTACACCTACAAGGATTTCAGTGATTTCTATATTGAGGTAGGGATAAAGAGGGAGTACACCATTCCTTATAACCCTCAACATAATTGAGTTGCAGAGAGGAAGAACATAATCATTATTGAGGCAACCAAAGCAATGATACATGTTTAGAATCTACCTATGATTCTATGGGCAGAAGCATCAATGACAACAGTGTATGTTCAAAACAAGAGTCCTCATAAGATTTTGAAGAACATGAATCCCGAAGAAGCTTTCACCGGCGTGAAGCCTGAGTTTGGACACTTGAGGATATTTGGGTGTCCAGTATACTTTCATGTACCCAAGGATAAGAGGACCAAGTTATACCCTTCAGGAATAAAGGGTACATTTGTGGGGTACAATGAATCTTCAAAGGTATACCGGATATACATCCTTGGTCAGAGACAAATTGAGGTGAGCAGAGATGTCATATTTGAGGAAGAGATAGCCTTTTGAAGATCCATAGAATCTTAGATGGAGATTGACAGTGAGATAGTACCTTCTTCCCCTTCAGTAGTTCAAAGGGAGACATTCATTAATCTAGTTGATCTAGTTGATCCCGTAGCTCCAATTGATATTCTGAGAGACATTATAGTAGGCCATAAAAATCCTACCTAGTATCAACATACTTTGTAGGAGGCAAAGGGACATGCAAATCATCGAGGTACATTCCGAGAGATCAAGAGACCACATAGATTTTCAAGCTATGTTTCATCTACGAGACACATCATTGATACTAAGAATTCTTGTCATGGAGAAGAAACAAGTCAATAGGTCTTGCAAGATTCCATGACAAAAGAGTAGAAGTCCATCAGGAAGAATGATGTGTGGGATATTTTTCCGAGACTATAAGGGAAGTTTGTAGTGACCTCCAATTGGATCTATAAGATAAAGCATGCATCTGATGGAAGTGTCGAGAAGTAAAAAGTGATATTTGTAGATAGAGGATTCTATTAGGTGGAGGGAATTGATTATGAGGAGAATTTTTCTCATGTATCCCGATACACTTCCATCTATATGATCATTTCCCTAGCTGCATCCATGGGTTGAAGACTACATCAGATGGATGTAAAGATAGCCTTTCTCAATGGTGAGATTTAAGAAGAAGTTTACATTGAGCATCCAAATGGATTTGGGATACATGATAAGAAGTCTCATGTGTGCAAGTTGAAGAAATCTCTGTATGGACTAAAGAAGGCACCCCATGCTTGGTACTAGAAGATGGATGGATTCCTGGTAAGTTTGAGCTTCAAAAAGAATGTTGTTAATCCAAACCTATATTAGCATATTCTTTGTGATGAGTGCTTGATTTTGGTCTTGTACATCGATTATTTATTCCTCAACGGTTCATAAAGTATTTTTATTGAATGTAAGCATGCATTGACTTATGAATTCGAGATGAAGGACCTGAGTATGATGCACTACTTCTTGGGACTAGACGTATGGCAGTGGACTGATGATATTTTCCTTCGTGAAGGAAAATATGCAGTGGAGATATTGAAGAAATTCGGTATGACAGACTGCAAATAAATGCCTACATAGATGGTGATGGATCTGAAGAAAATGAACTACGCTTATACTGATTTAGGAGATATTGATCCACATATTTACCAACGACTGATTGGATCATTAATTTATCTAATTAACACTGGACCTGATATATGTTATGCATTGAATGTACTCAGTCATTTTATGAGTCATCCACGACCAACTCACTAGATAGCAGAAAAACATGTGTTGAGATATCTATGAGGCATAGTTGGATATGGACTGAGATATGCCTCTAGTGTAGACATGAGATTGTAGGGATATGCCGATGTAGATCAAGTAGGAAGCGCAGTGTAGCAGAAGAGAAAACATGGTTGTTGTTTTACTTTAGGATATTCCATGGTTTCCTGGTTCAGTAGGAAACAAATATCTGTGGCTTTGAGTACCGTAGAAGTAAAGTACATAGCATTATGTGTGGCAATATTTGAAGCCATATGGCTTCATAAGATCCTTGCAGAATTATTTGGATGTGAGATGGATTCCACTGTTATCCATTGCGATAACCATATATGGGTGAAACTCTCTAAGAATCCTGTGTTTCATGATAAATAGAAACACATTGAGATCAAATACCATTATATCATAGATATGGCACAGATAAAAATAGTACATGTGCACTACCTTTCTACACATGAGCAGGTTGCAGATGTCTTCACCAAACCGCTTTTCAAGACGAAGTTCAAGTACTTCCATGAGAGACTTTCCCTAGTGGATAATTCCTCTCTAGCTGAGAGGTAGTGTTGTTGATTGTAGCTTCATGAGACATCCTCCAGATAGTTCTCTTTTGGACTGAGTTGAGACATCTGTGAGAGACATCCCAAGTGTTGGGTGTTCCCATGTGATGGGTGTGCGTCAAACTCTGGATTGAGTTGTGATGGTGTTTGTTGTCTTGTCTACTCCTCTAAATGGAGTTGAGATGACTTGATATGGTCTCTTTCATTGTACTCCTCTGGACTGAGTTGAGTTGTCTTGATATGGTCTCATGCCTTGTACTCTTATGGAATTAGTTGACTTAGCTTGACATGGTTCTCCAGATGTTACTCATGTGGAATTAGTTGAACGATTTGTTGAGTATGACATCCCTGTGGCTAAGCACATGCAGACATGTCCCCAGTGGCTGAGCACTAGTGGATAAGAGATATCCTTGTTATATTGTCTAAGAGTAATATTTACTTGTAATCCTAATTATGTTGTAAAGGGTACAAGTCGACCCCACCATGTGAAATATAATTATTATTGTGTAACGATTAAATATATTACTAAGTTAATGAGTTCAACCCTATTGTGCCAATAAACACACCTTTTGTTGTGTCAGTTCTTGTATAAATAAGAGTGGATCCCCATTTTGGATCACACTCACACACTTTTCATGTTAGAATTTCAGCAAGCACTTGTTGTTGGGGTCCTAACCCACACATAGGTAGAACAATATATTCGGATGTAATAAAATTCAATATTAATAAGGCCTTGCAATAAAATAGAATAAGTTGAATGTAAGAAGACCTAATAGAAGTTTCCTCTTCTAGAAACATCTTCCTCTAGATGTTTATTTTGATAGACATATTTAGTATAAATAGGAGTCGAGGGTATGAGAACCCTATCTTGGATATTATTGTAATAGAGATCTGCTCAACTGGAGGTTGCCCGCTCAAAGAGGTCCGTGAATATTGCTCTCAGAATCAAAGTGTTATTTTTGTTATTATTCTTATATCATTTTAGTGTTATTGTGGTGATTGTTCCGGTTATATTTTTTATATTCTTCCATATCTATCATTTTATTTATGTTCTACATACTTTTTATATCTGGTATATTACAAGTGGTATTAGAGCACTTTCCTCGGCAGAAATTGTGGGTAATTTTTTTTCAGGGTAGAGACATATTCCAGCATATTTAAGCCACAGAGATCTTTCATTACGTGCATAAACCCACAGTCGATGGATTCATACACACAAGAAATACAAGTGGTACTTAAGTGCACATCTTTTGGCCACCCTTGTAACCCCTGTTGGTACCCCTTTGAGTAGTAGCGCATCAGACAACACATGTGTACAATCGACCTAGATTACCTAAAGCCCTCTTTATATAAATCAATCGGCCACCTGCTTGCAATAGTGCCACCCAGAACAACACTTGGGAATATACTCTTTAGTACCTAGGTAGTCGGGTAGTACGGCTAAGGATATGGTCTAGCCTCTTTAGTTAGTGCCCTCATATATTGGACCGAGTACTATTGTTGGAACCTGCACGTATATCAGAGAGCTATAGCACATGGAAAACCCTTATCTGTAGAACCCTTGAATACCTAACCCTTGGGGACAGAAACATAAACAAATTAAAACAAACAAGATCTATTTCCGCGCAACTGTGTTCGAGTTGCCAAATCACTACACATTTATTCCTGTTTAAGCATTTGGGAATTTCATGACTACAGTACTCTCCAGACCAGAGTATAATTCTGTAGGTGTAAAAAAAAAAAAAAAGTCTAGAAAAATTTTCACCATTATTTGAGACCTATTCCATTGGATTCATCTCTTCACCCTTATCACATTCATACATATCATTTTTCGAAAAAAAAAATTGACCCCACCCGCCCCTTTTCGGTTCCCTCATCCTCATGGCCCATACTCATAGCCAAGACTTGGAAGCTCGCTTCAATACCTTGCAATCTAATCTCACCGAGACCCAACAAGAAGTGAAACAACTCAGTGCCAATGTTGTCTCCATCAATACAACCTTGCGGTCTTGAATGGAGGAATTCAAACAAGACCTGACCACCCAGCTTGAATCTATCTTTTCGACACTCTACACCAAGCTACATATTCCTATAGATAACCCTTCCTCTGACTAACCAGGGCTGAAATGGTTGAATGACAACTCAAAGGCCTTTGTTATAATTGTGATTCCAAATATTTCCCGGGCCACAAGTGTAAGGAACAAAAGATTTTTATGGACATCTCGGAGGATATTTCAGAAGAGGATGTTGAAACTCTCGTTGTGTCTGAGTCACCTGAAACCAATGAAATAACCCCTCCCTCAGACCCTCCCAAAGTAGAATCGGTCATTTCCCTCAATGCTCTCACTGGCTTCTCCACTCCCCAAACCCTCAAGATAATCGGTTACATCAAGCATAGGAAGGTCATCATTCTGGTTGATAGTGGCAACACCCATAATTGTATTCATCGCTACATTGCCCAAGAAACTCATTGCTACATCCATGCCATCAATAATTTCCAAATCATGATTGCCAATGGTGGCTCCATGAAATGTGGAGGGCGTTGTGAAAATGTGTGTCTCCAAATTGGTGACTACCACTTGAAATCTCATATGTTTTCTATCGACATGGGCGGTTGTGACATTGTCTTGGGTGCATACTAGCTAAGGACTTTGGGTCTCATTCCCATGGATTTTAATGAATTAACCATGCAATTCGAGAAGGAGGGCCACCAATATAAGTTCCAAATCATCACTGTTGGTTCACCTGAGATCATTAGTTCCCATCGCATGGAAAATCTTCTCAAAAAAGGTGATTCAGGTTTTATTGCCCAACTCCATGCCATACAAGAAATAGACACACCCTCGGTGCCGCAAGACCTCCAAGCCATACTTTCTAAACATCAAGTGGTATTTTCCACTCCCTAGGGACTCCCTCCTTCCCATGGTGTTCATGATCATTCCATTCCCCTTGTACCTAGAAGCCTTCCTCCCAATATCCGTCTGTATCGTGACCCCTTTTCCCAAAAAAATAAAATTGAGAAAATGGTCCAGGAACTCCTTAATGTAGGCATTATCCGCCCTAGTAATAGCCCCTACTCTTCTCATGTGATCATAGTCCTGAAGAAACAAGGTTCTTGGCGAATGTTTTATGACTTTCGCGCCCTCAACAAACTTACCATTAAAGACAAATTTCTCATTCCTGTCATTGATGACCTCTTGGATGAATTGAGTGGCGCCCAATTCTTTAATAAAATTGATCTTCGTTCAGGCTACCACCAGATATGAATGAAAGAGGCAGACATTCCCAAGACTACCTTTAGAACTCATGAGGGCCACTATGAGTTTTTGGTCATGCCCTTTGGCTTGTGTAATTCCCCCTCTACCTTCCAAAGCCTCATGAATCATGTCTTCCTCCTTTTCTCCATCATTTTGTCTTAGTTTTCTTTGATGATGTCCTCATCTATAGAAAAACCTGGACAGACCATCTTGCTCATGTGGATCAAGTTCTCCATCTACTCTCTCAGCACCACCTTTTCCTGAAACAGTTTAAATGTGCTTTTGGCGCCTCAAAAGTCAACTACTTGGGTCATCTGGTTGGCAAGCATGACATCAGGGTGGATCCTAAAAAGATTGAAGCTATGCAAGACTGGCCTCACCCAAAGTCTCTCAAAAGATTACATGGATTTCTGAGATTAACGGGTTATTATCGCAAGTTTGTTAAGAATTATGGAAAGATTGCAACACCTCTCACTGCACTCCTAAAAAAGAACTCTTTCACTTGGACTCTAGCTATTGCTCAATATTTTCAAACCTTGAAGATGGCCATGTGAACCACTCTAGTCCTAGCCCTTCCTGATTTCACAAAGACCTTTGTCTTGGAATGGGATGCTTCAGGGAATGGAATTGGTGTTGTCCTTATGCAAGAGGGTCGACCTTTGGCCTTTACCAGCAAGCAACTGTCTGAAAGAAATATGGACAAATCCATCTATGAAAAGGAAATGTTAGCTATTATGCATGTCATTGATATGTGGCACCCTTATCTATTGGGGCAACGCTTCCAAATTAAGACATACCATCAAAGCCTCAGGTATTTTCTGGAACAACGCATTTCCTCCCCGGAACAAAAATGGGTGACTAGGCTTTTTGGATATGATTATGAGATCATTTACAAGAAAGGAAAAGACAATTTGGTTGCAGATGCACTTTCCTGAAAATTTGAAGATGAAGGATCCCTTTTTTCTCTTTCCTTCATTGTACCAGATTGGCTCCAAGTCGTTCGCCAGGAATGGCTATAAGATCTCAAAAGTTTGCATCTGATCCAACAATTGCAATCCAATGCTCTAGCCTCCCCAGGGTACTCTTGGCTCCATTATGAGCTTTGATACAAAGGTCATCTGTATTTAAGTAAATAATCAAAACATGAATCCATGGTACTTTCTGAGCTTCATGCTACACCCACATCAGGGCACTACGGGTTCACCAAAACCTATGATAGGGTCAAATGTTCTATTTTTGGGATGGTATGAAACAAGACATTTGTACTTTTTTCACTGAATGTGATGTGTGTCAACGTAACAAGGGAGAAACAATCAAATCATTAATCACACTACAACCAATTCTGATTCCACCTGCTATTTGGAGGGATATCTTTATGGATTTTACCACAGGCTTACCCAAATCGAGAATTAAATCAGTCATCATGGTGGTTGTTGATTGCCTTTCCAAGTATGCTCATTTTTGTGCTCTTCAACACCCATTTACAACATCCATAGTGGCTCAACTTTTCATGGATCATGTCTTCAAGATTCATGGCATGTCGCACTCTATTGTTTATGATCGCAACCCAACTTTCACCAATAATTTTTGGCAAGAATGGTTCAAGCTACAAGGCACCCAATTTCATATCAATACAACTTATCATCCCCAGACTGATGGCCAAATGAAAGTTGTCAACAAGTGTTTGGAAACATATTTGAGGTGTTTTTCCTTGAAAAATCAAAATCAGTGGGTTGAATGGTTACCCCTAGTTGAATGGTTGTACAACACTTCATACCATACAACTATATGCATGACTCCTTTTGAAGAGGTATATGAATAGCAACCACCTTTAGTTCTCTCATACTTACCTGGTGTCTCGAAGGTCCAGGCGGTTGACCAAACACTTACAGTTCGAGAGGCTATTCTCTGTACCCTCAAAGAGAATTTGGTCATGGCATAGAATCACATGAAGCAACAAGTAGATCAAGGTCACTCTGAATGTCAATTTGCAGAAGGGGATTAGGTGTTTCTTCCACTCCAACCTTACAAGAAAAATTCCCTCAAGGATGAGCATTTTCAGAAGCTAGTGCCCAAATTTTATGGTCCTTATACCGTTCTCAAGCATGTGGGACAGGTGGCCTATCAGTTATCTTTACCCAATCATTCAAAGCTATATCCTATTTTTCATGTTTCATTCTTAAAGAAGGTGATTTGAACTAAGTGCCAAATTCAAACCAACCTTCCCGAGTTAGCCGAAGAAGGATCCATTTCACTAAAACCAAAAGCAATTTTGGACCAGTGTGAGTGTCATCTCCATCAGAGAACCATCGAGGAAGTGTTAGTCTAGTGGAAAAATACAACTCCAGCAGATGCCACTTGGGAACCAACTACCATTCTGTAGCAATTTCCACATCTCAAACCTTAAGGACAAGGTTGTTTTTAAGGGGGAGGACATATTAGGGTCCTAACCCACACATAGGTAGAAAAATATATTCAGATGTAATCAAGGTCAATATTAATAAGTCCTTGCAATAAAATAGAATAAGTCAAATGTAAGAACACCTAATAGAAGCTTCCTCTTCTAGAAGGATCTTCCTCTAGATTCTTCTTTTGATAAACATATTTAGTATAAATAGGAGTCGAGGGTATGAGAACCCTAGCTTGGATATTATTGTAATAGAGCTATGTTCGACTGGAGGTGTCCCCCTTGAACAGGCCCATGAACATTGCTCTCAGAATAAAAGTGTTATTTCTGTTGTTAGTCTTATATCATTTCAGTGTTATTGTGGTGATTGTTCTAGTTATATTATTGTTATTCTGCCATATCTATCATTTTATTTCTATTCTACATACTTTTTATATTTGGTATATTACACTTGTACGGCTGAAGTGCTCACTCTCTTGGGTGCCAATTTATAGGTTTTGGTAAGAAACCTCTTGTGTGATAAGGTCCATGATGTGGGGGATATTCTCTTGAGAATATATCAAACGATTGATGGCTTTTCCCCTTGATTGAGAAGGGTTTTCTCAGGAAACTTCTTGTGTTCTTGTGCATGGTTATTCTTCTTGTGATCTTGGTTATTTCAACACTTGTTTATGGTATTGTTGCATTGTTTATGGTTCAAGTACATGCTAAATGAAATAAACTACATGTGCATGAGTTAAGCATCTAAAAATTCAACAGAGTCAACTAGTCACACCTCATGATCTACATGTGTTCTTAAAGAATCCAAGTACACATCCCCTCCTTCTTTTGTGGAGTTTTTCTCTTCTGTAGAAGGAGCATATTAGGATCCTTTCCTTCTCTCAACACTTTTCGATCTAAATTTCTTCTTGTAGTGTCGTTATTTTCCACATATACAACATACTTTTACAAAATTTATGGGATATTTAGATATACCCTTATATTTGGATATACCAATTGAGGACTTTCACATATTTGTTTCCCAGGAGCGTCCTCTTGCAAATAATGCATTTTCACTCTGTCCTTCCATGTTCTTCTGCCTCATATCCTTCAAAAAAAAGGATGAGACCACATGATTAAATCTTAAATTAATTGTATTACTACCTATGGCCACAACTAGACTAGCCCACATGTTTGGTAAAGACAAAAAAAAACTAATACACTTATCTTCATCACAAATATTGATATCAACATATAATAAATGACTTAACACTATATTCAAGGCATTCAAATTCTCTCTCATTGACCCTCCATGTTTCAATCTCAGGTTATATAGCTTCCTCTGCAGGAACAATTTGTTTAACAGTGACTTAAACTGATACAAAGTCTGCAACCTATTCCATAAATCCTTGGCCAGATCCTCCCCTGACACATTTAGTAATACTTAATATAAGAGACACAAATATATTGTTCTATTTTCCTTCTGATCCAACCTTTCCCAGTCTTCTGCTGACGTTCCTGAAGGTGGAATACATGGATGCACAATGATCCACTATTCTTTGTCCACCAAAAAATATTCTATTGAGCTTCCATAAATGAAAACCTTTCCCATTCAATTTATCGATACCTATTTTAGAATTGTTCACAATTTTTTTTCACCTGAAGAATCAATACGATAAATCTCCCACTATAACAAGACTTATCACAAACCCTAGCAAAACCCTTAGCCATAAAGGTGTCCCCCCGAAGCCAATAATCTATCTGATAACAAATGTATATTTCAACCTTGTACAATTAATTACTACAAACATATTCTTAATAAAACCAGAAAAGATACAATAACACACACACACACACACACACACACATTACACTGAGTTTTTTACCCTATAAACCAAAACCGGGAAAACCAACAACCTATTTAGAGCCACACCTATAATATTATATTCATAATTTATATTAATTGTTTATAATACTATCCATTGACTATTCAAAATGGGAATTCAAAACCCCTAATACATTGACCCATATTATTCAACAACCCTATATCCTAAACCAAAATTAGAAAACCATTGGAAAAAGCCATGTGTTGAAAAAACACTAGAAAAGGACACAAAAGAGCCCAAAAGTGTTTTAGGAGGGAGCTACCATAAAACCCCCACATAGTGGGGCTCCCACCCCCCTACAAACCCCCCAGATAAGGGGGATCCTCCCCCCTATCGACCCCAAAGTAGGGGGGCTAGTGCCCCCCCCCCCCGCCCACTCTGTGTGCGTGGAGAAACACAGACACTAAGTCTAGTTGTGCAAAGAATATAATGTGTACCCAATAAGGACAACCATTCATCCAAAGTGTCTCATTTGCAAGCACACCTAGGGGACAACTAGGCAAGATAAACATCATATCCACAAGTTTCAGACCATCTAGAGGGGCCAAGTGGGCCTCCTCCCACTAATTTTTCCTCAATGATATCTACTTTGTTTTTACTAGAAAGATCTATTTTTAGTCTAGAAAAATGACAATGTAAGGATATATAGAGCTTAGGTTTTAGTTAAAAGGTTTTCTAGTCTCTTTTTGTTAAAAATATTGGATCAAACAGTTTGGATGGAAAACATTTTATAGTATTGTTGGTCTAGTTTCTCGAATGGAAGGCCAACAACAATGAGGTTTTGGTGTACATTTTCAAAATCAATAATATAATATAGTTAGCTCTTTTTCCACACCAATATAATTCATTTAATAAATTTTGATAAATGTAGTTTAACAATTAGGTATTTAGAAAGGGGTTGCAGGTGTGAAAGAGTGGGGGGAAGTGAAAGGGGGAGTGGGAGATTCATCTCTGATCTTAATGGAAAAAAGGAAATGGAGTATGCTTATGGATTAGGAAGAAGAAATATCATTGTATCAAGGCCTAAATTCTCTAAAGGTGAAAGGAGTATGACAATTATCATTGGTCAGGGGTTCAATAGTAATTTTAAGATTAGTATTACACCAAATTCTTCTTCAAAATATCAAACTCTCAAGACCTTCCCAAAGGATCATCACAATGAATCAAGAATTCGAGAAGGTACACTTTTTCCATTTTTTGCAAAATAAAAATGGGGAGGTCGATGCATAGGCTAACCTAGGAGATATGTTGAATAAAGTGTCATATAAAGAAAATGGGGGGGGGCTATATATTTATTACCCCTTCCATGAATGGGTAATGAACCAAGTTAGGAAAAATTACAACATATGTCCCATCATGTATTCATGAATGGATGGTGAGTAAGGATCATTTAGTGCTCACTTCAACTCATTCATTTCCCTCATGCATGCACAATTATGTTCAGTACAATGAGAGAGTCATGTTATGTGTGTGGGTTTATTTGGAATGTGTATATGGTTCAATTCAATGTTACTCCAACTACCTATACTCTCATATTTACTAGCAACCAAGTGTTGGAACAACACTAGAGTGCTCTGGATATTGAATGATTTTCTTGGATTGTATGTAAAACTAAGGTGACAATATCACACTGCCATTATAGAAGAAAATGTTTCATTTTATGTGAGACAAAGGAGGTTCAGAAAGGAGTAAAACAATGTGAGCATGAGGTAGTGGAACCATAGTGTGATGTAATGATCTCCACCATTTTGCAAGAACTATTAGTAAGAATAATAAGAAAGGAATATTAAAGAAAAAGAATTGGGTTATGGATCAAAGTGCAAGAAAGAATGAAATATAAATTTTAGAACTTAGTGAAATGGAGAAGGATGCTAGTGAATACATGGAAATTCATCATAAAAATTATTTGGAATTAGTATCCTAGATTAGTTTTTTGCAGTTTCTAATTAGATAGATTTCAGCTCACCTTAACCTTCACCAAGATGATGTCTCTTCTCCTCCCTCACAAAATTGTATGTCCTCTAGTGACTCCTCCCTATAAAGTTTTTCTCTAGCCAATGAGGAGGAAGAACATCATGTACTTTATGAACTAGGATTTGGTGGACATTATAAGCGAAGTTAACCCTATAGTTCATTTTGAAGTGGAAATATTCTCTGAGGATGCAATAAGGGAGACTTAGATGAGATTGATAGTTGAATCCATTAAAGGGTATAATTTCTATTTCTTAACTATATTTGGTATGTTTTGTCAAACATATTTTTATTGTTTCAATATGCAAGGTAGTATATTTTCTAGACATATAAAAATTAGAATTGGAGGGTTAAGAATAGGGTGTTTCGGGATGATAAATTGTATTTTTTGGATAGTATTCCAAGGCCACAATTCTCAATTATATAATTACAATGTCCTTATGTTGGGTTGAAAATTTTTATAATATAAAATCTACTTGTTATTTTGAAAAAAAAATATTTGTAAAACTCTAGATAGATAATTCCAATCAATATAGATAAATTCAAATTCAAATAAAGAACTAGGAGTCACCTAATTATGGCATGTGTGTGTGTGTGTCTGTGCACCCACATTGTTGGAAAATTGGTTGTCATTGATGTCAACTTTAGAAGACATCTATAAGCATCTATAATTAATGGGAATAATTGAAGAAGTCTCTAAAGTGATCTTCTTATGGCGTAGCTTTGAGCATGGCCCTCATGGGATGATGCTTTGAAGAAGTCTGCAGGAAACCCAGAGAGGTGGTCATGAATCCCAAAGTTGACTAAGGAAAAAATGACTGAAGAAAATTAAAAGTACATGCAAAACCCTCATAGATGGATAGTCCTTGTCATGTCATTTCCAATAGTAGGTGGTACACCACATGGTTCCTCACGGTTGATAAGTTATTATCTCTTGAAGTTCAAGCCCCCAAGTAATGTTTAAGAATCCCCCAAATGGTTGCAAAAAGAAGTTACAAGTTGGCCCAAAATTAATTAAAGAAAAAATGTTGTTCCAACTAAAAGTTATAGGTTGGCCCTAAAGAAAGGTAAATAAGTTGAGTTGAAAAGTATAAATATACCTCAAGAATCCTCTCATTTGCACACACACATGTTCATTGAATATCTATCTCTCAAGTGATCTATTAGAGAATCCAAGGAAGTGAAGGAGTGTGAAAGTATTGAAGGTACAAGTGGATAAGGGTTTCTGAAAACCCTATTTGATAGGTCTTCACGGTTCAAACATAGGGCGTCTAGAGAGGACCCCCCATGGGATGCATAGTTATTTTCATGTGAGGCCTAGCGAGATAATTCACCTTTGTCCAACAAGGCTGAAGGAAAATTGAATAAATATTCCATCTTGAGTTTTTTGAAGATGATATGCACCAGGTTGGTCAATTGGTCTATGATGATATGCACCAAGTTTTCATCATGTCAAGTAAAGATATTTTTTTATGTTTTTTTTAGGATTGTATCATGGATTGTTTGGCACATGGTTAGGGAATGTATTGGAGGCATTTTTGTACATGGATGCATATGTTTGAGACACATATATTTGCGAATTTGATACATGCTTGAGACATATACTTCGTACAAGGTTTATGGATGTTATGGTTCATTGTTAGAAGCACATCTTTGTAATGTTGGCACATGTTTGAGGCATATACTTGGTATATGATTTTGGATGTTATGGCATATGTTTGAGGCACATATTTTGGTACATGGTTTATACAGGATATGGCACATTCTTTGCATTCTTTATGTTAGGAATGTTTTTTATGTTGGTATATGATCCATGTGAGTGGATCTGGTTGTTGCTGATGATGTATCAATATCAGTGACAATGACAAATATGTTGATACTGAGAGGGGGGTGAATCAGTATCAAGTACAATTTAAAAACCTTTTTCAACTTTTACTTAAACCATTTAATTATATCCAATGAGAAATGAACAATAGTATAAGAGTTACACCAATACACCACAATACACCATGCACAATATATCATAAATAATCAATAGTTTTTGTTCAAGGGAAGTAATGACTTCCAAAGGTAGCTACAGCTTCCAAATGTAGAGGGAGGGATAAACCTCCAAGAGGAAGATACAATCCTCCAATATCAAGAGAGATTTGAACTCTCCATCCTTTCCCCTTCCTTCCACCCAAGAATATATGAGAGATAATAAAACTTTACATTAAATCATCACCATCAACCAATCATCACATAGAACCTGATAATGCTTCCTGAGACTTCTTCAATTTCTGCAATTCTTCAATTCTTGGAGTACTCTAATCCTATATATAATATTACTCAATGTATTCTCTGAAACTCCTCCGATTTTCACTCCTTGAATCCTCCCCAAAAAGAGGTTATAGAAAGAATGGTAGACTTTATTCAATTCTGGTCTATTCAAAATACCCAACTTGTATAGCATGCCCCATGCTCAATATTTAACATCCAATTCTTCAACTTGCACAAAATAAACTACAGTCCATACTCTTTCCAGTGGAAGTGGTCCCACTTCATTTGGATTTTGTATGAAGAAGTTATGACTATTTTACCCGGAACACCTGTTTATTGACTAGCTTCAGGATTGGTCACAAACCCTATCTTCCACAGAGTGTATCTCCATAATTATGGCGAATCAAGAGCTGAAATTTTTACCAGAGATACCTTGATATGTCTTATCAATACCATAGCGATTTAACCATGTGAATCGTTCTAGAAAAAAAGTTATAGAAAAAATGGTAAGATGACCTGAAAATAACATACCTTAGAACACATCATCAAAAGACTTTATCCTCCCTTGAAATATGATCTTCGTTTACTTCTTATTTCCTCTGAAATTCGACTTGTATCAAAATCAATGTGTAATGATGTTTATTTATACCATTTATGTCACTTCATTTTAACATTAGGGACGACCTGACACTTTCTTATTTTGTAATTCTTTTCTTTAATTATCTTTAGGGCCTACATGTACTTCCTTCTTCAATTCATTTTGTCATCTCCAAAAATTCATTTCTCCTCAACCATGAGGATCCACGTGACATGCCACATACCACCAAAAAAAACATGATGTATACTATCCATTCATGGGTGTTGTATATGCATGTGCATTGTCCTTCATGTCCAAATACCTTTATCAATCTTGTGGTCCAAAACCCATGACTAGAGTTGACATCAATGACAACAACCAATCTTCCAACAAAATACAGTGACAGTGATAGGTTGATTATCAATGATAGTTTCAGTGACAAAGACAATGAAAGTGACATAGACAATGTCAATGGTAGATACAGTGACAGTGATAGAGACAGTGACAATGACAATGGTAGTGATAGGTTCAGTCTACATTTATATTTCAGGGCAAAAAGGAGGGACAAGGAAATGGGTTCATAGCCTCCTTCCAGTTGGAGCCATAGAATATAGGGAGTTGGAGGCTATAAATCAGGGGTTTGGAGCCTCCTTCTAGTTGGAGTTGGAGAGTTCATAATGTTGTAGCTTCCTTCAGGTTGGAGCTTGTAAACTTGGGGGTTGGAGTGTCCTTCTAGTTGGTACTGGAGAATTTGGAAGTTGGTGCTTCCGATGAATGCAATATTTTGATATATAAGAAAACATTCTGTGGTTTTCTCCCATTTGCATTTCCACATAAAATTCTCATGTACTTTTCATCTATGGTTATGTGTTGTTGAATAGTATTTCTCATAATATATTGAATGAAATCATAACTGATAAAATTTTGATGAATTTTTTATTACATATTCTAGTTAAAAGTGGTAATTATTGCATAATACTAATTGACCCCCCGCTCTCAGTATTCCAACAATTGGTCTTAGAGAAGGTCCTTTAGAAAACAATCTAATCACTAGAATAAATATCATGGAGTACGTTAAGATTGGAGCACCAATGTTTCATGGTCATAATTATGCCTTCTGGAATAAAAGGATGAAAATGTTTTTACACTCACAGAGATTTGATGTATGGAAATCAGTAGTAGATGGATACATGACACCTCCCACTCCTCGAATTGAAAAATATGGAAAGAAACTCAGTGAAAACAACTCAAAGGCTAAAGGCACCATTCTGAGTAGTTTGGTTAGTTGTGTATTTTTCAAGGTTATGCATTGCGACACAACAAAAGATATTTGGGAAAAAATTCAAAATATTTACAAAGGATATGCCTAAGTCAAAGAATACAAGCTTCAAACCTATAAAGATAACTTTGAACAACTGAAGATGAAGTAAGAGGAAGATGTTACAACTTACTTTCTACAATTTGATGAAATAGTGAGTGGTACAAAAGGATTTAGAGAAGAAATTAAAGGCCCAATGGTCGTTCAAAAAGTACTAAGGTGACTTCCAATGAGATTTGATCCTAAAATTTTGTCCCTAGAAGAAAGAGTAGATATTTCCATGTTGACCATGTATGAGATACATGGGATAATTATAGCTTATGAAACGAGAACAGAGAAGGGCAATTCATCTAGGAAGGAATCATCATTTAAAGCATCCAATAAGACAAAGAAGAATAAGAAAAATCCAAAGTCAGACTGTAGTTGCAATGATGATTCAAATCAAGATCAAGAAATGGCCAACTTCGTAAGGAAAGTAAAGAAAATAACTGGAAAGTGCAAAGGTAAGATTCCTTTCAAATGCTTTAATTCTCATAAAATTGGTCATTTTTCTAATAAATGTACATATGCTAAGAAAAAAGATAATGACTAAGAAGAGGTTCCCATGAAAGAAAAGAAATATAAAAAAGGAGACAATAAAAGAAAGAAAAATAAATTCTTCAATAAAATTCTTTACTCAAAAGAGGATATCTCCTCATCAGATGAGGATGATGATAGAGAAAGTGATTCAGAAAGAGTACTCTTCATGGAATTAGAAAATGATGAAGAATATTATAAAGAAGAAGGTGAAGTGGATCTCAAAGTAGAAATAATCAGTTCCTTAAATGACATAAAAAGAAAAAGGAATAAAAACAAATCACTCTAGGGAGAGTTACTCAAGCTAAAATAGGATTCTCAAAATCCTAACTCTAAATAAGATCGACATATGATTATGAACCTAAAATTCCAACTGGAAGAAGCCAGAACGATTGAAGAAATACTCAAACCCCAATTGGAAGAAAAGGAGAAAGACAATGAGAAATTGGAAGCATAAATAGTCTCACCAAGGAAGGAACTTCATAAGAAGGACATCTAATAGAACAATACCAAAATATTGGATGGAATCATCAACATTCAAAATCCATACTATGACAAGTCTGGACTGGCATACAAACAAACACATATTGAGAAGGGTTCGAGCTACATGAAAACAGAGACAAAAGAAAAACAAAAAAAGTTATGTAGAGGTAATTAGAGGTCCCATCAAGAAGGAAGAATGCAAGATAACTCAAGAAGAATATTACAGAATAACAACACCACCTACAAGATCCATTTTTCAGAATCATCAACCAACTGTGGAAAGAACTCAAGAAGAAGTTTACAAAAGAGAATCACCATTCAGAAGATCTCCTTAACCTAGGTACCAAACTATTTTTCTTGGTTTATGTTATTCTTGTAGCAATTATGGGCACAAGACTATAAATTGTAGAGCCTATGCCAAGAATAGAAGCAACTATGAAGGCTACTCTAGAATAATTCATCTCAGAAAACCTCATGAAGCATATAACAAAAACTATAACAATTCTGTCTCATTAAATGATGAAGTAGAATGTTATAAGTGAAACAATTTTGGACACATGGCCAAACATTGCAGAATGACATTTCCTCCAAGGGAACCAAAGTAGGATTTCAATATTCATGTAGAAGAACCATCAATAATATGGATAAGGAAGAATCATAAACTAAATGTTGAAGAATGTTCTACTACTCTACAAGCCTAAAGAAGAAGATGTAATTGGTAAATTGTTAATGGTTGTTCAAATCATATGACATGTGACAAGGGAAGGTTTGTAACTTTGAATAAAGAAAGAGATGGATCAATTTTGTTTGGCAATGACAACTCAAAAAAAATTATAGGAAAAGGCACAGTCAAGCTTGGAATCAAAGATTCCATGGAAGAAAATGTCCTACTTGTCGAAAATATGAAGAATAATATGCTAAGTGCGATTCAAATGTGTGACCAGGGTCACACATTTCTATTTAACTCAGAGAAATGTGAGATGAGGAAAAAAGGATTAAGAAAATTGGTAGCTACAATAGTGAGGACTCCAAACAACATATACATTTTAAATGAGATTGGAAAATAAAGATTTTGTTTGGGAAAGGAGAATGAAAGTTGGATTTGGTACAAAAGAATGGGTTACATGAAGTTTAGAAATCTTATCAAAATCAACAGAAAGTAAGCTGTAAGAGAAATTCCAGAAATTTCAAAACTAGCAAATACTATGTGAAAGCATTTTATGCATGGAAAACAAACAAGAACTGAGTTCAAAATGAAGGAATACTCTAAAAAAAACCATTGGAGATTTTGCACACTGATCTATGTAGACCAATGATAAAAAAGGAATGAATGGACAATGCTACTTCATTCTACTTATTGGTGATTTTACAAGAATGACTGCAGTTAATTTTCTTAAGAAAAAAGTCAGAGGCATTTGAATGTTTCAAGATATTCAAAGAGATGGTTGAAAATGAGTTTGATTTGAAAATAAAGTTTTTAGTATTATACAATGGAGGTGAGTTCACATCAAAATAATTCATGGAATTTTATAAAGATCATGGAATAAAGAGAAAGTTCTCAGCAACTAGGACACCTCAGCAAAATGGAGTAGTTGAAAAGAAGAAACAAATTGTAATAGAGATGACCAAAACCATGTTGAAATATTCCAAGTTGAGTAATCTCTTTTGGGTACAAGAAATAAACACAACCATTCATATCTTGAACAAAGGAATGCTCAAAATTAACATTGAAAAAACTCCATATGAGTTATGTAAGGGAAGATCAACAAACATCAAGCCTTTTAGAGTATTTGGAAGAAAATTCTACATACAAAGAAAATATGAGAGAGTTGGAAAATTTGATTCTCGAGTTGATAAAGGAAAATTGGTTGGATACTCAAGAAAAATAAAGGCATACAAATTTTACAAGCTAAGATTCAAGAAGATAGTGGAAAGCATAACTGTAAATATTGATGAAACAATGTGTTGAAGATCAAAGAAGAAAGAAAAAATTCTAAAGAGAAGGAAGCAAATGAATAACTAAAAGAAGAAGAGGTAGAACAACATAAAAAAAACAACAAGAGAAAAACCCAAAACAAAAAGAAGAAGAAAATGAACAACACACACTTCATATGCCCTCCAGGACACCTAACTGCCATGTTCAGAAGAATCCACCAGAACAAATTATTGGAGATAAAAATGAAGGAATATAAACCAGAGGAAGTAGGAGGGTACGTACACTAGAACAAGGAAACATAGTGCATCGTTATCCACAATTGAACCCAATATCTTTGATGAATATAGCAATGATAAACATTGGATCCAGGCCATGGAAGAAGAAATGAATAAAATAGAGAAGAATGAAACATGGGAACTAGTTCCAAGACCCAATGACAAAAATGTGATTGGTACAAAATGGGTGTTTAAAAAAAAACTAAAAAAAGATGAACATGTAACGAAGAACAAGGAAAGATTAGTATGCAAAGGATATGATTAAGTTTATGGAGTATATTTTGAAGAAAATATTTCTCATTTTTCTAGAATTAAAGAAATCAGAATGATCTTGGCCTATGCATGTTCCAATATAATCAAAGTATATCAGATGGATGTCAAATCAACATTTATAAATGGTGAATTAGAAGAAGAGGTCTATATCAATCAAACAAAAGGTTTCCTACTATCTGAAAGAGAGGATTATGTTTTTAGATTCAAGAAATCTCTATATGGACTCAAGAAAGCCCCTAGATCCTGGTATTCAAGATTGAACAAGTACTTACAACAACACGGATTCAGAAAGGGTAATGCAGATAACAATATGTACGTAAATTTTTATAGGGACAACATACTCATCATTGAAGTATATGTGGATGACATTATGTTTGGAAGTGATGATGATAGGATGAGTAAGAAGTTTTCCCAAGACATGAAAAATGAGTTTGAAATGTCACTACTTGGTGAATTGAATTTCTTTTCAAGACTTCATATATCTCAGCTGGATAATGGTATTTTCATTTCCCAATCCAAGTACATTAAAGAAATGTTGAAGAAGTTCAGAATGGAAGATTGTAAACCCATAAGTGCTCCTTTGGTGATTGGTTGCAAGTTGAGTAAAGATTATGAATCTAAGGAAGCAGATCAAAAATTATATAGATCGATGATTGGCATCTTACTCTATGTGACAACATCAAGACCAAATTTAATGCAAATAGTTGGACAGGTTTTAAAATTTCAAGCAACACCGAAGGAAAATCATGTGCTAAAAGTAAAAATAATCTTCATATATATTAAAGGAACAATAGAATTTGGATTGTGGTATCCAAAGGAGAAGGAGATGACCATGGTCTCCTATGCTTGGGAAAAAAACCTTGATGATCGAAGAAGTACTAGTGGAGAAGACTTCTACTTGGCTAATTTTCTGGTATCCTAGTTAAGAAAGAACCAATCTTCATTATCATTGTCTGCAGGAGAAGCATAATATATTGCAACAACAACTTGTTGTACTCAGGTTCTCCGGATGAATAAAACACTGCAATACATACAACTTAAATATGATGATCCCATCTCTATAATCTATGACAATACAAGTGCTATAAGTATCTCCAAGAACCTAGTAATGACTTCCAAGACCAAACATATTTCGATCAAGTTCCACTTTCTGCAGGAACAAATTACAGAAAAAAAAAATATCAAGTTGGAGTACATTGGAACAAAGGAACATATTGTATATATATTCACCAAACCTCTCCCAAGAGAAATGTTTGAGTATCTTCGATAGAAACTTGGAGTAGTTTCTTCTCCATAATGATCTACATGACATTTTGCAAAGAAGACACGAGAGGATAAATAATTAGGAAGAGTTAAACATTGAAGAGAATATGTCAATAAAGGAACCTTAATATGAATGATTTATATATATGTTAGTGGTTTAAATAATCAGGAAGAACCAATGGAGAAAAAACACCGAAGGAGAGAAAGAACAAGAGCAAGAAAGAAAATTTAGAAGCATGAAGATTCAGAAAGAGATTGTCAAAAGAAGGTATATTGTCCCAGGGAGTTACCCTTTTCCATTGATGTCAAAGGGGAAGAGAAAGAAAAGAAGAATGAAAACAAGGGGAGAATTGGTCGCAGGGGGGGCATGAGTGTTCTGATCAATGCCAAAGGGGGATATTGTTGGAAAATTGCTTGTCATTGATGTCAGATTTAAAATAATTCTAGAAGTCTCTAGAGGTAATGGGTATAATTGAAGAAGTCTCCAAAGTGGTCCCATTATGGCATAGCTTTGAGCATGGCCCTCATGTGAAGACACTTTGAAGAAGTCTACAAGAAACCTAGAGAGGTCGTCATGGAGCCTGAAGTTAACTAAGGAAAAAGAGGTTGAAGAACATTACAAGTACATACAAATCCCTCATAGATGGATAGTCATCGTCATTCCTTTTCCAATAGTATGTGGTATGCTATGTGGTTCTTCACGATTGAGAACTTATGCTCTCTTGAAGTTGAAGCCATGAAGTAATGATTAAGAAACCCCCAAATGGTTGCAAAAATAAGTTACAAGTCGGCCCAAAAATAATTAAAGGAGAAAAGTTGCAACTAAAAGCTACAGGTCGGCCCTAAAGATAGGTAAAGAATTTGTGTTGAAAAGTATAAATACATCTCAACAAGCCTCTCATTTTCACACACACATTTTCATTAAATATCCATCTCTCAAGTGATCTATTAGTGAATTTGAGGAAGCGAAGGAGTGAGAAATTCCTAAAGGTACAGGTGGAGAAGGGTTTCTGAAAACCATATTTGACAGGTCTTCGTGGTTCAGACATAGGGTGTCTAGTGAAGACCCCCCACGGGTTGCATAGTTGTTGTCACATGAGGCCCTGTGAGATGAATGGACTTTTTCCAGTGAGGCTGAAGGAAAATTGAAGAAATATTCCATCTTGATGTTGAAGGTGATATGCACCAAGTTGGTTAGTTGGTATGTGATGATATGCACTAGGATTTCTTTATGAGTAAAGACATCATTTTATGCGTTTTTGAGGCTTGTATCATGGATGGTTTGGCACATTTTTAGGGAATGTATTCGAGGATTTTTGGTACATGGATGCACATGTTTGAGGTACATATCTTTTTGAATTTGATATATGCTTGATATATATCCTTGGTACATGGTTTATGGATTTTATGGTTCATTTCTAGAGGCACATCTTTGTAATGTTAGCACATATTTGAGGCATATACCTGGTATATGATTTTGGATGTTATGGCATATGTTTGAGGCACATATTTTGGTACATGATTTATGGAGGATATGACACATGATTTGGATTCTTGATGTTGTGAATATGTTTTGATGTAGGTATATGATCCATGTGAGTGGATCTAGTTGTTGATGATGATGTATCCATATCAGTGATAGTGATAGATACAATGACAGTGACAGGTTGGCTATCAGTGACAGTGTCAGTGATAGAGATAGTGAAGGTGATAGAGACAGTGTCAGTGACAAAGACGGTGACAGTGACAGTGACATAGACTGTGACAGTGGCAGTGGTAGTGACAAGTTGAGTCTACATTTATATTTCATGGCAGAAGGGAGGGGTAAGAAAAGAGGCTTGGAGCTACATAATACAGGGAGTTGGAGCTTCATTCAGGTTGGAGCCTGTAAAATAGGGGTTGGAGCTTGTAAATAGGGGGTTGGAGCTACATAATACAGAGAGTTGTATCTTCCTTCAAGTTGGAGCTTGTAAATAGGGGGTTGGAGCCTCCTTCTAGTTCGTTCTAGAGAATTTGGAAGTTGGTGCTTCCTACAAATGTAATATTTTGATATATAAGAAAACATTCCATGGTTTTCTCCCATTTGGGTTTCCATGCAAAATTGCTCTGTACTATGCATCTATGGTTATGTGTTGTTGAATGGTATTGCTCATAATATATTGAATGGAATCATAATTGATAAATTGTTGATGAATTGATGCTTAAATATTCTGGTTAAAAGTGGTAATTATTGCATAATACTAATTCACACCCCCCCCCCCCNATTCCAACACACCTGTGCACTTTCCATGTAAAAATTCCTTGAGAAAATCTTCTAGTAACTTCCTCAGATTCTATGAATGATGCTGGGGGTTAATTCAGTTGGTGAACACATCCATAAATGGTGCCTGGGGTAAGCTCCACCACAAAAAAAAAAACACGAATTCCTAATATTGAGGGAGCTAAGTGGATTCAACCTTGTGACCTCCTTGGTCAATGTGGCTTCACCATAGCAAGTCAAACAACTTAAATAAATACCTAGGGTTAAGGGGTTTACACACACATTACTAGCTTACTCTTATTCTGACATAAAAAATTTATGCTCCATTAATTTGGTAAAGTTGGAATCAATGTAGTTGTGTTATCATCCTCAATTCAAAATCATTTGGCTAAGAAGATGGGAGCGAGGAGTATATTTTTGCTAATGTTTTATGTCAAATAGCTTGGGAATTAATGTCATCAGAAAGACTTAAAACCTAATAAGTCCAATGCTAATGTCCCATTTTAATCTACTTAAAAAGTATCATTCAAAATGATATTTATTATATATTTAAATAAAATATTATATCTTTAGCATCGTACATTAAATATGTTGATTGTTTCATCCTCACATAAATTTAGTTTAAATTTTGTGATTTCTCCAAGGTTAATTAGAATAACACTTCTTGAGAGATTTGTAATTCTTTCGGATAGCTTAATGCATGCAAACAAACAATGTATTTTCCTATTAATCTGACTGTAGGCCCCTTTTTCGTAACATGCACCTGATATTCTTGTTAATTTGTAACATCACTTTCCATCATAGATCTCTACCACTATATAAAGAATGCAACATGTTGGAATACTATATAAAGAACTGAGAGTATGCCATTAAAAGTGGGTGTTGAAATCATTAAAATAATTTGTAGATTTAACGAGTAATCAAGAATGTCACTCCATGTAATATTTAATTGAGAAATATCGCATTAATTACAATTTAGCTTATAACTTTAGGTAGTGGTTTAGTCATAGATTGGTGGGGTTTAGTTAAAGGGGAATATAAAAGTCTATTTATTAGGTAGTGGGGCTTTCTTCAACCTGCCTAGCTTTGATTCCAACAATTTGACCTTCAACCACTCGAGAATGCATAGGATGTTGAATCCCATTTAAAAAAACTTCGAAATATAAAAAGCAAGTTATATGTGATCAATTAGACACTTGATATAACAATGATAAATTATTAACAATATTTACCAACTATTTAATTTGGTAATCGATTTCAATCATAATGAATAATAAATTGGAGATAAAATTGAATAAAATATTACCAATAACATATTTAATTTGCTATACAATTGGATAATTGTGAAATATTACTATCAATATGATATTCACACGTATTTTATTACTAACAATATGATATTCACATGTACTCTATGTACTTTATGACAAAATAATCACAAATCATAGTTTTTTTAAATATATTTTACGATTATTTTTCAAAGAAAAAAATCATATTTGTATTTGAGTAAAGGAGATAAAAACACATTTTTTATATGATTCAACATCGTTTATAAATATTTGAAGTTTCTTATCATTGTTACACTTACTACAATATATATAATTTTAATTATCAACATATTCCTGCTGTCCCACAAAAACCTATACCAACTAATAATGATATAATTAATAGTCCCTCGAAATAGAAAATACATTTGAAATCAATCAGCAATGGAATATTTATTGATAGCCACGATTTCCCTCATTTCCAATGGCAAGCGATCTTGGACTATAGTAAAGAGGATTGAACCTGGAAACAATAAACCATATTTTAAGTGCGAATCGACAAATTGTTTAGTTATCACAATACATGACATTTCTTAAAGTCATTGTAAGCGCACATGCGATCTGCTTAAGATTAAACTTGTACATTAGAGATTAATATTGTTGATTAATTTTTTCCATGCATCTAATTTATCATCAGAGATAAGTCCACATAAACCTATAAATTATTGACCCTCGAGTTCAGAGCTAGCTTAAGTAATGACTTTAATGCTTGAAATTTAGCTAGGTTGTTTGTCTCGTTATCGCATAATTTATACTTTCCCAAATCTTAATGGTAAGTAGGCTTATTAACGTAACATGGAGGTATTCCTATCAATGTCACCCCAATAGGGTACCTCTTTCTCTTTAGGAGGAGGAAAACCTCACTCCAAGGGAGACGTCCCATGACCTAGTTGGTTGATGAAAGGAAAAAAAACACAGTGAAAAACCGACCCCTCTCTCTAGGTCACTTAATGAAGGAAGTCACTTGGGTAAAGTTTAAAGGGAGAAGGCAAGGTGAAAGTGGGTTTGCACCTGCCTTTTACCAATGAAATATCAAACATTAGTAGTAACAATGATATCAACAATTATAATCAATAACTTAGAAAAATTATGAGCTGCTAGAACAAGTTATATACGATAAAGATGAGATTATAGTAGCAACAATGGATCTTGAGAATTGCAAGGTATGATGACAAGAAAAGATATAAAAGGTCTTGCAAACTTGATAATACTTTGTCACTCACGATTTTCAAGATTAATACAAGTCAATAAATGACTTAAATGGATGACCAAACATTTATAACAACATTAATTAGTGATGATGACAACAATAGAAACCACTTTAGAAAAGTACTATAATAAAGCAATAAGATAACTACTTCAATGTCCAATGATTATAGTTTTCTTAGTACATATACTCAGTGGTTTTATGGATGATTTTTAGGGTTGTTAGGGGTTGCATCAGTGGATGTAAAAATATCTATGACAACGGTAACAACTTCATAATGTGTACTTTAGAAAGGTAGCAAGGGAAGACTAGACCCTAGGGTGATGACACCTAGGTTAGTGGAAATTTCTGGGTAGGTTAGCTTAGTTAGTGTGCTTGTTAGAGCTACAAAATGATTTTTGTAGCAGTAGTAAGCTTTAGGAGTTATTAATCTAGCAAAGGTTAGTGGATTGGGTGAGTTTAGTAAGGTATCAAGTAGAAGAAGAGGTTTGAAGTCTTGTCAAAGAGTTGAGGTAAGAAACTAGTTTCTTCTGGGGTGATGGGGTCAAAGTTGGTGGCTCTCTTCTAGGGTTGTAAACAAATGATAATGCACAAAATTAAAGAAGAATGAGTCTAAGGAGAATAGCACCTTAAATATCCCTAGAATATCAATCTTGGAGAAAGAGGATACTAAGGTGTAGGATCTTCTAGGCCTTATCACCTCCTTCTTCTTGAAAAGTTTGTGTATGAGAAGTATATTGAGAAGAATAACTAAGTAAAAACCTCAAGGGATCTAGCACTTTAGGGCCCCAGGGTTTCACCAATTGTTAGATCAATTTATGAAGCTAGGAAAATAAAAAGTAAGAAAGTTAGCACTTTAAGTTTCTTACTTCAAGCTTTAAATACACCATGCAATTTCATAATATTGAATTAGAAAATAAAACCATACCATTAACCATTAAATAGATGACAAAATGAAGATTTTACTTATTTGCACCAAGAATAATCATGAATATACCATGGAAGATCACCCTAAAACTTCAAAATTTTGATCCAAGTGCTAAAACAAGCCTCCAAGAAGAGTAGCACCTCACTATTTCAACCAATAACTCTAATAGGGAGAAAATTCAATACCTCTTGTCCTCAAGTGACAAGTTATGATGAAAATGAATGTCACTTTCTATTTATTTATACAAAATTTAACCTAAAATTAATTTTAGTTGATAATTACAGGGCTGACCTGATCAATTTTCCCTAATTTACAAAGTTAAACAAAATTACATGAATAAATCCTAGTAGGGTGACATCATGTCCTTTATAGGGTGAAGTTGAGTTCCAATGGGGGACGCTCATCCCTGAAAAGTGGAACATTGGCCCCTCCAAGGCCTAATCAGACCATTAATCGCCAAACATTGTGCCATGCACCCTTCTTTCACCGCAATATCACCTCCATGAAACCCTATCCCCCAAATGATGACATCATGGGTTAGGTGGGTGGTCTCTAGGCATTCCAAGGACATCATCCATGTGAAGAGAGGTGGAACTCGTCCATCTAGGCCTGCTAGAGTGCGTCCAAAGGAAACATCCTTCCTTCATCCAGTGCAAACCTTCAATCTCTTCTTACCCCTGGCTGGGGTTTCAACATCCATCTCTAGGATTTGATCCCCCGTGAAGGTATGGGATAATCATTTTGTCATGTGTACCTATCCATCAGGAAAGGTCCTGCAACAACAACAAGTATGCCCTCGAGGGGTTCATAATTCACAAGCATCATAGCATGTAAATTACATCTAATAATTAAATTACCTAAACATGTGCATCAAACCCCCCTTAACCCAAAAAAAATGCTCAAAGATGTTATGCAGTTTGACAAGTTAGGTTTGAAGAGAGTGTCAGTGTGTCCTATTTGGCTAACCTCTCTTAAGTTTGGGGTGTTTGCTAGGTGGGGTCTAGTCCAAGTCATGTAAGTGTATGAGGTGGCATGGGGTAAATATTTGGGCATGGGGTGCATATTATAACAGGGAAATGTAGAGTCTTACCTATGGGTGCCTTTATGGAGGGAGAGTTTCACCTTATGCAATTGTTTCCTAGCCCATTCATTTCCTTTTACTCTTAGCTTTATTTCTTTTGATATTTTTCTCTTATGCTTCAAGGAAATAGTTCAGGGCCATTGTCATGGGTTGATGACTAGAGGTGGAAATGTTATCCACAAACATTTCATGGAAATAAGAAGGGTAGCTTATGATCAGACCTCCTTTCTCTTGGCTATACCACCAAGAGCCACTACCCTGGTTTGGTGACCAAATAGGTGGTAGTGTCATACCGCTACATACCCATGGTCATAATAGGCCAGATCGTGATGAGACCTCATATCCAACAACTAGTACCTTGAGTGTTTATGTTATATTGTGGGTCCCCTTTTTGTACTTAGAAACATTTAACCGATCTTTTCAGGGATCCCTAGGAGAAGCATCTCGAAGGTTTAAAATTGGATTTTAACTCTTTCCAGCTACTTTTACCCTCTTGGCCTTTAGCCCCTTATTCCCACAAGGTAAGGTACAACCCTTCCTAGTGTAGTAAATCCAAATTCCCAAAAAAGGATAGGGGATATGGAAGGAATAAAGATGGAAAGTGGTAAGTATGGAGGGAACAGACAATGAAATTTCACAGATCCACCCAATAAAATCCCATCCTAAAGGGAAATAAACTTACTAGGGTACCATGTCACACTTCCAAGTATGAAGGAGGAAAAGAGCATAATTTCCAAGAAAATTTCATGAAATGAAGAAGGGTTCAATAAAACATGTTCAAGTGCTTCAAAAATTGGAGTGATAAATAACATGATACCCACACTCATTACCTCATGGATCAAGACTCACTACTACTTCAGGACCATGCTGGTGTGATGGATATTGTTGTTGGTGATAAATAGATTACACTAAAGAAAAGAGGGGCCCTTCGGGGCCATGCTTAAGTCATATATCTTTTGGTACTCCATATCTGGGACCTGTGGGATTCAAGACGCGATCTCCTTAGTTGTCCCTAGGCTAGGGGATAACATGTCCCATTTCCATGTTTTACTTTGAAAGTGATAAAATGAAAATTGGATAAGTAAAATGATCCACACAATATACAAGTTTGTCCATGTCCTTGATAGGAACCATAAAAAAATACCGAGAACTCACACTTATCGATCAACAACTCCTCGACCACCCTTGGAGATTTATGATTAATATATTCCTTAAAGTACTAGAAAATAGAAGCAATCTGAGATTTATAATTAATATATTCCTTAAAGTACTAGAAACGAGAAGTAATCTGAGAAAATGTTTGAAAGGTTTGTATTTGTTCCTCCTTGAATAATTGTGCATTCCTTGCTATCTAACTTACCCATAGAACAAAAAATGGAAGATAACACACAAATTTCAAGTCCATGCTTACAAACCAGGGATGCAAACAATATTCAATGGAGTTTCCTTCCCATAAATCCCTCATATTCAATTAAGCTTCTATATCCCTCCAAATCTACCTAGAAAATGCACAGTGAAAAAATAGATCTGATATGTCCTCCATTACCTCTCTCCACAAGTAACATAAACTAGGGCCATGATAATTGCATTTATAAAAGGAATCCCAATGACAACCTTGTTCTACTGTACTAACCACATTAATATATTTCTCTTTGTTATGAGGAATATCACTCTATAGCATGGGGTAAACCACAACAGATGAAATGACTGCAGAAATCAACTCTGATCTCAAGTATGTTATATAAAAAACATTCTAACAATACAAGGTAAAGATCCTACCTTGTCTGAATGTTCGATGAAGACCACCTTTGAGCACTTGACCCAAAGCTATATACCTACAACTTGTGCTCAAAAACCAATATACGCAAGCATATGGTGATAATTTATAAAGTTAGAACATATAATAGCATAATCCATCAATATTCATAACAAATATGCCCATGGAATAAAAATTCAAATATTTTCAAGACATTAATTGAATGAGAAAATATTATTTCTATTAAAATATGATCAACAGAAGTGTATGAGTGACAAACTTCCATGTTGGCATGTCTCAGAATCGAGAAACTAAGACCCTTCCATATGGGCCTCCACCACTTCAATCCTCCACCAAATACAAGCTTATATAAGAAAGACAATGATTTTATCCATCAAAGAGGGAAGAGCTTGGGGGTTGAACAATGTGTTCAGAATTGAAAGGAAAAATGGATGTAGACTCAATATGAAGTGAATAATTTCTCCAGAGTAACTTTTCTCTCAAAGTTGAATTCTTCTCCTTCTTCCACAACTTGGATATGGCCCATTTATAGCCTTCAAATGTAACTGAAGGGACGATTCAGAACGTTTCCAGTATATGGAAGGTCAAGGATCATGGATCTCATGATGTGAGATGGAAGCCCGACACCATTTTTTAATTTTGGGCACAAAACCTAATGTACACAGGTTGTAATGGTGAAATCTATGTATACGCATGTTGTATAGCTATTAGGGTGCATATATGTGAAAAAATATGATTTTTATCTCTGGGAAGTGCAAAAAGGGACTGCAAGTCTGCATAGGGAAATGGAAAATGCCTTCTAATAAAGTTGCATGCGGTGAGAAGAATCTTGTTATAACAAATGCCCCCTTATGTGTGATATAAGAGGAGTATCTATGATGGACGAAATACATTATAATTACTAGAAGGGGAGTAATGGATACCTAGCTGGACGAACTAGTTGCTCATGAGAATATGACAATTCATAATGACTTTGTGCACATGGATGCCAATTTGAATTACACTACAGATCCATGTGGAAATATACTAAACAGTTGTTCATGGCCATGAATATGCATTAAAAAAGTAGATACATGCCATAGGCTATCATAGTCATGAACAAGACCCAATGAAAACCAGTCTCAAAACAAATATGAAGATATCTATATACAATGGAGTACAATCTGATCTCCCATGATCACTGAAATCATGTAGGTATTGGTCCAATGAATAATAGTAATAGCTCAGGAAAGCTGCGACTATGAACTGATGTCTTCAAGTCTTCTACATGATCAGTCAAAGGTTCAAGTAAACATCATGTGAATAAAGGAGTTGAGGTCAAACACAATGATAGTTCATTTTATTACCGCTCATTAAGGTATATCATTAACAAATGCAAGACAACCCACTGATCATGAAAGTAGGTATCAAGGCATTGAGTACATTATTACAAGTGTGAATAAAGGTTTTGAGGTTGAACAATTGAATAATCCATCAATTAGGAGACATTGATGTATTCCCAACTATCCATGGTGAGAGAACCTACCACTGATGACTACAATCCTCTAGGTAATCATAGGAATCTAGGCCTCATTTCCAAAATAGATGAGTTGAAGTCGATAGAAGGAGACCTGTTGAAAGGAGAGAATTAAGGCATCTCTCATTGATCAACACAAGGTACAAATAAATAGCTTCATGGTTTGGAGGAACTTAAACTAAGAACATGTTCATGAACCAACGACCCTATGCATATTTCGCATGCACCAAATGCAACCGGTGCATGAAAAATACCCTATGAATAATAGCCAATAATGAAAATTGTTGAAAAATGTGATGAAACCACCAATAAGGCTAATGGAATCCAAGACATTGCATGAACCCTAATGTGTGAATACATTTCTTTCTGTCGACCAAAATGGAAGCCTCCCATTCAGCGAACAATGAGGAAATTTCAACTACTAGGTTCAAGGTTACTTACCCATAATGAAAGTAGGACCAAGGTGCATGGTAGGACTACAACTTCATGTAATTCTGAGACACATTGAGGGTATGGCCAAAATGCAAAGTCAAGAGTTCTGAGAAATGGTAGACATAGGATTATAGACATCCTTTGAACAAGAGAATGAGACATATGGAGGACTTTGGCATCATAGACTTTAATAATGAAACTTTGTGATGTAGGAGGCACCAATCAAACTCTCCATAGGGACTGGAAGAATAACCAGTTGGAGGATTAAATTATAAATAATGAGCTCAACTTCCTAAGGTCATGCTAAACCCAAACTTTGGATGACAAGTGTACTCAAAATTTTGTGCTCTATTCAAAGGCGACACGACTGCTCCCAACATGAGATAACATTCTTTTCATGCCCATATTATTTTGTTTTTTCATAGACAAATGAATGCTATGATGCAAAGGAGGAAACGGGTGTCACAAATAAGCAACTGGTTCCAACAATGGAACATACCTATGCTCAATGCAAGTAGGTGCATGTAGGACATGGACACTTGGGGGAATGTTTCCTCTTGGTGTATAGGGTGTCAAGATCCAAAGGATATAAACAAGGCTTTTCTTGGCTGATGATGCAAACTGTTGAGGTAATAGGCTTATAGCGAGAAAGAGAGAACCGACAATAGGATCAATACTGAAAGAAGGATAATGGAGTGCCATTAAAAATTAACGCCAAAGAATGTCCTTTTTTGAAAATTTAGTCCCATATGCCCGAAAAAGTATAAAAAAATACCCAGGAGAACTCTTCTAGCCACTAGTGACTAGAGTATTCATTTTTCAAAATTAGTCTACTTGGTCCGAAAAGGGGTTAAACTTACACCAAATAGACGCCCTTTCAAATCCAATTTATGAGTGTAAAAGAGACAAGTTCACTGGACAATATTTTTTCTTTTTTAGAGAGTCGAAAAAGAGCTTAAACAAGACTCGATGGGAGTCCCATAGGTACAGGTCAGTATGCTTATAAGTAAGAATATGAGGATCAAACACAAAGTCATATTGGAACTATAATGGTCTCTCTACCTTATGGAAAGAACTTTGTATGGGCACCAAATGGAACAAAGGTTGTAACTAGGGAACGCATGTTTGGTAAGCCTCTACCATTCACTAACAACACTTCAAGTAAAAGAAAGAAGGTTCCATGTCGCTAATAAATGGGTTCATACCTAAGGAAAATGGATCACATTCATAGGATACTAGAAAATGGAAGATGGAATAATGACCTATCATATATGATGGTCAAAGAGAATACCTTCCAAACTCACAAATGGGTGAAAAGACACTAGAAAATGAAAAAATACCTAGACAAAACCAACTCCTTCCACTTCACTATTAGTCCACTAGGCCAAAATATTAGCAAAAACTATATAAAGTGGGTAAATTTTTTCTATAAATAGTAAAAATAACCAAGTTTACCATATCATTTCACATTTTTACCCAAATAGTGCATTTTGGACCAAATTTCCCATGACCTTCAAGTGTCGATTGCAGGAGATATGCGCAGCATAATTGAGAACCATATTTTTGAAGTAAGTACTCTTTCCCTCCTCTTCATTTCTAGTGGATTAGAATTTTAAACTAGGTCTCATTTTTTGAGTTTTTTAACGTGCAATTTAGGAATTAGGGTGTACACGGGATGCAGATCATCGGGTCGCTTATATGGAGGCATGTATGCGGGAAATGAAAATCCATCCCATGTATATGCAACCCTACACGTTATTGTTACCATAACAACATGCGTACAAGCCTGCAAATTATTTTTTTTAAAGAAATTTGACTCAAAAATGGAATTATTCTTGCAGGATGGTAATTGAATGGAGAGAAAGAGAGCATGAGGAAGTTGATGCTGCAGTGGAAATAGATCTAGGGGCCCAATTAGCATTAAAAATATGTGGGATTTATAAGTTTTGGGATCTCAAAGAGATGAGGGCTCAAGTGAGGCTACTCCAAATGATGGTGAACTTTTGGGATCCAAATATAGAGGCCTTCAACCTCTATGGGAAACCATTGAGAATTGAAGTCGAGGATATCTATTTCCTTACAGGATTGTCTCGTTCGGGTGAGGTGGTGAACCTAAAATCAAGGGGATCTAGGAGTGTCATGAACATAGAGGACTACATCGGCACTCACTTTTTTGCAGACACAAAAATGCTAGGGAGACAACTACACATTAGGGCGATCAACAAGTTGAATTTAAATATCATCATTGATGTGCTTACATAGTTCATGGGGTTAGCCTCATTGCACCAAGAATCAAGGCCACTAATGTTCTATTCAGTGGAGTGCTTACGGCCCATAGTTTATGATTGGTACACCTCACTACTAGATAACATGAAGAGCTAGTTGACAGACTTCAAATAGGGTAGGAAGAGGAACTTCAGGTTTGCATCTATCTTGTGTATTTTTTCTTCAAGTGAGTTCCAAGATTGAGCCCTATATTCGAGATTTTTCCATGTTCCACATAGATTTCATGATCCAACGATGTCATGGTGGACCGAGGTGATGAGGCAGTTGGGAGGTGGTAGGGTGTCAACCCCGTACAACGATGAGTTCTTATTTTGGTGGCGTCAGCATGAGATATCAATGGATGCCTACCCTTATGCAAGGATCCACTACCGAGGATATACATACATACCATTTCCACTAGGATACACCTATGGGGATATAGGTTTAAAATAATTTTCAAATATATTTCATTTTTTTGTGTTTTTCAAAAAGAATAAAAAAACACAAATATTTTTGGCTGGTGTCAAGTATTTTAACAAAATTGATTTTTTGTGAAGACGTAAGTCCACGATGGTTGGATGAATTCCGATGACACTGGTGGAGGAACCAATGGGAGGAGATTGAGAGAGAGCAATTAAAAATGTGGAGGGCAACCTGTCTCGTTTGACACACATGCTTCCCATGGTTCAGGTAGAAGATCTTCCATAGGTGATGTAGCGACAGGTGGTGGGTGTGCCCCGTGCATGCTTGTGTTTATTTCGATGTCTCAAAAATGCCATAGTATGCTATCATGACACACATTCGGTGCCATAGGATTAGATATCATGGTCATTGTATCGATCGACTGTATATGTATTTTGAGGGTGTGCGCCCCAATTCTGTACTATAACACCATATTTTTGGAGATATGAAATATATAAAAAAACTTGGTCTTTGGCTTTACTTATGTTACAATGTGGACATTGATAAATGTGTTTTCTTTACTTTAGTTGTGACAAATTCCAATCTAAAACACAATTAGCATATACATCAGATACATAATTAGAACTTCTAGGTATGTGATTATAAGTAATAAAATCAAAATCACATTTCGAAAGTCGTACCCATAGGAATCATCAAAGTAGAGTAGGATCTAGCACATAGTAACTGTCATCCAACTGACATACTACTAGCTGCAAGTCAAGGAGAACTTCTAAAGAATCAATGCCATGTAAAATGGCATCACGTAAAATCTCTATAATGGTGCTATATTCAACCACAGTATTTGTTGATGGCCTTAGACAAACACCACTTGAAGACACTAGTTGAACCTCAGGTGAAGAAAGAACCCAAGCGATGGAATCCAATTATTGTGTATGACAATTGGCACTGTCTGCGAATCCTAGGTATGATGAAGACTCCGTTGACATTTGCCAACCAAGGGAAAACTCGATAAGGAAGCAGATGACATAAAGGAAAATATATATACAGTAAGATACACTAGTATATAGAGATATACTCCCAATATTGGGGATCAAGCGTAACATATTTTCAAGTAGAGCCCATTTATGGGCTCCGCCATCATATTCCCTTCATAATATTTTAATTCATAGGCTCCTTTTTCTAAGACACGCTGCACGATATAAGGAGCGTGCCACATGGGGTTGAACTTTCCTGTCCCCAGTGATTCTTTTTCTTGGTCATACAAGAGGAACACGTCACCCTCAATATACAGCTAAGGATAGACAAACTTATCATAGTGGACCTTGAAACGTCATTTATTCACTTCGATAGAAGTAGAGGCATCTCGACACAACTCATCTAGGATCTCTAGGTGTACGAGGTGTTATTCGAGATCATAAGTGTGAGGTAGGAGCTTAACTGTCAGTATAATAGAAGGTATTTAACATTCAATAGGCATGATAGACTCCACACTGTGTACTAACTGAAAAGGAGAAAAATCGGTAGAAGCCTTAACTGAGTTTCGGTATGCCCACAGTGGAGGGTAAAGCAAGAGATGTCAACTAGACTTTCTCTGGCTAACAATTTTCTAGAAAATGGTGTTGAGAGACTTGTTCACAACCTCTGCTTGTCAATTTTCTTGGGGATAATAAGGGGAAGAATGACCATGTTTAAAACCCAATTTCAATGCTAACTCTTTCATCATTTTTCTCTGAAAGTGACTGCCATGATCAATGAAAATCTAACTCGAGATTCTAAAATGGGATATAATTTGATTGAACATGAAAAACGTTGTAGTCTTACCATTGAATTTAATTTTAGGCATGACCTCTTTCCACTTAGTAACGTAGTCTACAACCACGATGATATGTTGATGCCCCCCAGCTGAAATTGGGTTCCAATCCACAAAATCCACCCCCCACTTGGTGAAGGGGTTGACGATGGCGACTGAGTAAAGAGGGGATGGATGAAAACACATATTCTGAGGGAAAACCTAGTAAGGGTGGAACTTCTTGTCCACTTTGACACAATCTTTAAAAATGGATGGCCAAAAATAACCATCTCGCAAAATATTTAGGGTTGTCGCAAGCTCAGATAGATGACCACCACAAGCCACACTGTGATAGTCATTACGAACAAACTTAGTTTCCTTGTGAGTCAAGAAGTTATGCAAGAGGTAGTTCTTAGCTTGATACCGTATACGTCGTCGATCATCTCTTGATAGATCCTGAGAGAACTTCAAGGTTTGAAGATATATCAAAATGTATCCATACCAAGGGTCCCAAGAAGAGATAAGGAAAATGTGTTCATATATAAATGAATCAACATGAATAACGTGCTCAAATAGTTGAGGGAAGTTCGGTATTAACTCGTCAAAAACTAGCGATTTCTTGGATTTTGCCAAAGCAAAATCGAGATAAAACTCTTGCAAGACGACAAATCATTTATTATATTTTACCCCTATGATATGCCTAGTAAGGACGTATTGAAATGGATTGACATCAACAACCACGATATTTTTTCAAATCAATATATAGTGTCATAATCTTTGAACTGCGTGTACGATAGCCAAGGATAACTTCTCAACATGAGTACTTTAGCTCAGGGTCGACTAAGTTTCGACTAAGGTAGTAGACAAATCACTGATGGAGCTCATCATCCTCCTAAACTAAAAATGATCCAAGTGGATATTGGTGGCCACTCACCTTTTCCAACTGGCTCAAAATAGTTTTCTGACAATTTTGGGAATTTACTATTTTTAGTAGTTTTAACTTCCGGGGCCATTTTGAGGGCCTAAATGAAGGTTTTTTAGGATAGAGCTTCTCAATGATAGCCAAAGTAATTATTGAGCCCTCAAAATGAATCTCCTTGACGATATCTTTCCAACAGCCTATTGCACTCCTAAAACAGAGAGCGTATGCAAAAATTACGACCCCAGGAAGTTGATGTACTAACTTACCCAAATGGGGCCCACATGACTTTTGGCACTTCATCTCCTAGGGTTAGGTTTTTGAATGTCTAGGGTTTTGGGAATTCTTTTTTATTGTAAAATGGCCTTCATAGCTTCATTGTAATCATATTCTTGCAAATGAGTGCAGTCATCACATCTCTTCTCAGAGATAGGCCAACAACATTCCAGCAAGCTTGTTTCCACTGCATTTTACAGTTTCAACTTATTTCCTTATTGAATAGAAAACCAATTTTACTGTATATCTGTTATTTTGTGTTAAGAATCGGTTAATAATATGTATTCATTTTTTTTTCTCATAAAATATGGATCAGTGGTATCAGAGCGGTATGCTCCTTGTCGTCTTAATGCATGTCCCCAATGAGGTCGGAGTACAAAGAGTTGGGTCTCGAGCTTGTTTCTCTTGAGGACAAAAGATCTTGCATGTCAAAGAGAACTCTCATGATAGGATACAACAAACATTATGGGACAAGATATCCTTTCAAACTGTTGATTGAGGAATCCCTCAGGCAACAAAGGAACAAGATGATGGATAGTTTCGTGCAAATCCTTCGGCGGATACCAACAAGTGACAGATCTTCTTCGAGCAAAGGTGCCTCCCCTTTAAAGGTACAAATAAAATTTGATATTCCTATATTTGAAGGTCATATAGACACGGATGTTGTAGACAAGTGGTTGAATCTACTAGAAGGGTATTTTTTTGTCCATAACTTTTCGAGTAGAGAAAATATTACTTTTGCACTCTTCAAAGTCGTTCCCCATGTCAAATATTGGTGGGAAAATTTCTGTGAGAAAAAGGAAATAGAGGAACCCTCATTATTTATAGTCATGGCCACCTAGGAATCCTTCATGGATGCTAACAAGGAACAATGTAACTACCATGTCGTAAGTTATGATGACTTGTATACAAAATGGACCACACTGCGGCAAGAAAGTGACCAAGTAGTGCCAGATTTCACAAATATCTTTCATACCTTGTGCACCAAGCTAGGTATCAAATATTCAGAGAGAAATATGGTGCTCAAGTATCTCGATGCTCTATATAGATACATCCAAAACAAAATGGAATTTTTTGACATCTCATCCTTGGGCGCGGCCTCCTGATATGTCATCAAAATCGAGTAGAATCTCAAACAAAATGCGCGGAAATTTGGGCCTTGGAACCCCTCACAAAAAAAGCCAGAAAAGGGCGGCACCAACCCATAGAACAAAGAATAGAGAAAAGATGGATAGTATCAGGAAAATCAGTTCAAGCTTCAAGCAAATAAGGACACAAAAATGACAAAGAAAGATACCGAGAAGTGGTGTGACTTCCATAAGAGCCCTTGTCATAACACTGTTGACTGTCGCTCAAAGAAGTCATTAGTGGCCGAAGTGAAAGCCTCTAAATTAGATATGGGTTCAAACTCTGAGCCAGAACTAGAAAGGGGAAGACAAATCATTAACGTGAAACCCAGTGCCACCGTTGCTATCACCAAGCTCCAGCCTGGTGTTAACTCCCAAAATAGCACCGTCATTTTGGTCAGGTTTTACGGTGGATAGCATGGTTATTGATGGTTTCCTCATTTCATTGTTGAGTCTTTTAGCTGCAAAATTTTAGATTTTGGTTTGACTTAAATTTGGATTGTAAAGTCTTCTTTTTCAAAATTGTCATTTTTTACTTTCCACAGCTAACTTGTTTTCAAAGGTTCATTGTGCGCTGTGGAAAGTGCCCACTTTCAACAGCTAAGGAGATCGTTTCACCAGTTGGCGCGCAGTTGAAAGTGTCAAATCTTAAAAGGTTCTTAAATCAGTTCTCTAGTGGCGCGCTGTCAAAGATACATGCTTTCAACAGCTAAGGAGGGTCTTCTACAAAGTGGCGCGCTGTGGAAAGTGCATACTTTCCGCAGCTAACAGAGGCTTACAAAGAGGCACGCTGAGGAAAATCAAGATTATCAACAGCTAACAGAGGCTGTACTCCCGGGTTGGAAGCATCAAATCAAACCTTTGTTTCCATATCAGACA
>JASDQU010103189.1:59376-115539 GCA_032191745.1 Picea mariana | reverse complement strand
CCCCACTTAAATGTTCAAGTACAAGATGATTCAAAATGAAAATGTCTCCTTGGTATATATAGGAGACTAGGAGGTATAATTACAACTAATGGCCTAAAACCGACATAAATAAAATAACATTACTAATATAATATGCCCCAATTAAGGGGTAATGAGCCAATATTAGGGCTTAACACAACTTTCAAATCTTGATCTGATATGGTGGAAACTAAGATTAAGTTCTTCTTTATACTTGGCACTTATATTACATTTTGAATTTGCTTAACATGACCATTTTTCAAGGTCACACATACATCACCATACCCTTGAATTTGATGGGATCTACCATCCCCTAGATAGATGTTAGCACCATTGTTTGTTTCATGATAATTTTCAAACGAGTCCTTATTACATGACATGTGAATGAAGGCTTGAGGAATAATAAACCAGGCATTTGAGAGGCACGAGGAATAATAAACCAAGCATTTGAGTCATATTTTTCTGCTAATCCAAGGTTTTGAAAATCATCATTCACTTTTTCTCCTATATCAATAAAATGACCAGTATGCCTTCTATTTCTACTTTTGGACTCATCAAACTTTATTTTCAAACAATCTCTAGAATAATGTCCATGTTAGACTAATTAACAATTCTTTATATGCAGAATAAACTCTTAAAAGAATCAAAAACTTGAATTGCCGAATAAATTATACCTCTGGCCATTGATGCTACTTTTGCTTTTACTAATTGTTGTGGAAGTCTTCCCACTTCAACACTAGATTTTCTTTGGGCTCCTTTTGAGATGTCTTGAACTTCGATATCAACCTTACGTTCCTTCACTACTGAAATAGACGGCAAAACAAATCTTTCATCCGTATGGCACTTCCAAGCTCTGCTCACTCTAACTTGATGGTGTAAGACTGAAGGGGATTGAAGTAGCAATCTTGGGGACCAAATAGAAGTGTCTATAGCCAAGCTTCCATCAAGCTTCTGTTGGCTATGTGTCAAGTGTTCCAAAGATCATGGTAGAGAACTGCAGAGGAAGTAATGGACCACTTCAGGAGCTCCCAACAAGAAATTAATTTAACTGTAGTTGGTTTCTGTAAACATAACGAAATAACTGTAGTTGGTTTCCACATCAACTGTGGCTGTTATGGGAGCTATCGACGACAGTTGAGGAGACATTAATAACCATTAAGGGAGCTTACATTCTCCCACTTGGTCCATGCTTCCACTCTTAATGTCTCATCTTAAAACCCATTGAAAATCTGTATTAAGTAATAGATACATGAATCATGGCGATAAGTCCTCTTATGACGAGTATTATCTTCCATGTATTACTATGTATTTATTTCTATTAGAACTTATGTGGCAACAATTTCTTAATGAATAAACCTTATGTTTATTCTTGGTCCTACACATATGAATTCTCTCAAATCAAATTAAGGTGCACATAAATATGAGGAAAACATCACAATAATTCAGAATTTCATTAAAATAACATTGTCCATACAATGAGAAACCACATAATGGAACCAAGTCCCATATTCATTACATGATCCTTGAATTTAAACAGTGGCATGCCCTTAGTCAAAGGATCAGTGATCATCAACTCAGTGCTGGCGTGCTCAATGACCACTTTCTTTTCTTTAACACGTTCCCTTATAGCTAAATACTTAATGTCGATGTGTTTATTTCGACTCCCACTTTTGTTGTTTTTAGCCATAAAAACAGTAGTTGAATTGTCGCAATACATTCTCAATGGATTAGAGATAGAATCCATAATTCTAAGTCCAGAAATGAAACTCTTAATCCATACACCATGTAAAGTATCCTCAAAACAGGAGACGAACTTGACTTCCATAGTGGAAGTGGCAATCAAGGTCTTCTTGGCACTCCTCCATGATACAACTCCACTGGCCATCATAAAAATGTATCATGATGTTGATTTGCATGAATCAACACATCCAGCAATCAGAATCTAAGTAGCCAATTAATTCCAAATCGTCGGTCTGTCTGTACATAAGCATGTAGTTTTTGGTTCCTTGAAGTTACCTCATCACTTTATTTGCAGCTCTCCAGTGGTCTATACCTGGATCACTCTGATATCGTCCCAACATTCCCACAACAAATGCAATGTCAGGTCTTGTGCAGACCTGAGCATACATTAGGCTTCTGACAACAGAAACATATGGAATGTTCTTCATTTGTTCCCTTTCGAAGTTGTTCTTCGGGCATTGGTTCAAATTGAACCTATCCCCCTTCACAATGGGAGCTATACTTGGTGAACAATCCTTCATCTGAAATCTCTCTAAAATTTTATTAATATAGGTTTCCTGAGACAGACCCTAGATGCCTCGAAATCTGTCTCTATGGATCTCAATGCCAATGACATAAGATGCCTCACCCATATCCTTCATATCAAAATTTTTAGAGAGGAATTGTTTCACCTCATGCAGCAAACCCTTATCATTGGTTGCTAGAAAATTGACACATATAAAAGAAGAAAACAAATTTTACTCCCACTAACTTTCAGGTATATACATTGATCCATAATGTTTTCTACAAAACCGAAAGAAGAAATTACATTATGGAATTTCGAATACCATTGGCAGGATGCTTGTCTTAAACCGTATAAGGATTTCTTGAGCTTGCAAACCAATTTCTCACCATCACTAGAGGGGAATCGTTCAGGTTGTTTCATGTAAACCTCCTCCTCTAGATCTCCATTGAGAAATGTCATTTTCACATCCATTTGTTGCAACTCCAAGTCGAAATGTGCTACTAATGCCATAATAACGCGCAAGGAATCTTTCTTAGATACAGGAGAGAAAGTCTCCATGTAGTCAATTCCTTCTTTCTGAGTGAATCCTTTAGCAACAAGTCTCGCCTTGTATCTCTCAATGTTGCCCAATGAGTCTTTCTTTGTCTTAAAGACCGATTTACATCTAATGGCTTTTGCACCATTAGGAAACTCAACAAGATCCCAGACTTCATTACTCTTTATAGAATTCATCTCTTCCTTCATGGCATCGTACAATAATTCTGATTCTTTGCAACTCATGGCTTGTGAAAAGGACTCGGGATCATTTTCGGCTCCAATGTTATAGTCAGATTCTTGCAGATACACAACATAATCATCAGGAATTGTTGATCTCTTTGGTCTAGTAGATCCTCTTAGTGTTGTACCACCATCTTCCTAAGAAGTATGTGGTTCAACTCGTTGTTCAAAAGTTCTTGGAAACTCTTGAGCTACCTGATCTACTGGAATGCCTTCAATAGCTTGTGGAACTTCAAAAATTGGTTGTTCAACACCATTTTGTACTTGAGCAGTGCTATGAACAATAACCAATCTATCACTTGAGGTGGAAGGTTGAGATTCCGAGTGATCCTTCTCAGAAACTATGTTCCTGGTTTGATCACTTCCACTGATCAAGTCATTTTCAAGAAACTTTGGATTTCTTGATTCCACAATCCTAGTTCCGTGAGATGGACAATAAAATATATAACCTTTATACCTTTCAACATATCCAATGAAATACCCACTAATGGTCCTTGGGTCCAGCTTCTTCTCTTGTGTATTATATATTCTCACTTCAGATGGGCATCCCCAAATGTGCATATGTCACAAACTCAGTTTCCAACCTTTCCATAATTCAAATGGAATTTTAGGAACAACCTTGGTTGGAAATCAACTTAATATATACATTGTCATCTTAAGTGCTTCAATCCACAAGGATTTAGGAAGATTGGAGCTGCTAAGCATACTCCGCACAATGTCCAATAATGTTCAGTTTCTTCTTTCTACTACACCATTATGGTCAGGTGAACCAGGCATCGTGTATTGAGCAACAATCCCATGCTCTTGAAGAAATTTTGCGAATGGCCCAGGTGCTTGTCCATCTTCTGTGTATCTACCATAATATTCTCCACCTCTATTTGATATCATGATCTTAATTTGCTTGCCACATTGTTTCTCTACTCTAGCCTTAAAGATTTTAAAGGCATCTAATGCTTCGTTCCTTTTATGAAGCATGTAGAGATACATATATTGTGAGTAATCATCTATGAAAGATATGAAGTATCTGTGACCATGTGAGTCCATGTCTGGACTACATATATCAGTATGTATGATCTCTAATATGTCCAAACTCCTATTGGAACCTTTCTTTGACTTGTTGATCTACTTTCCTTTTATGCAATCCACACAAGTCTCAAAATCAGTAAAATCCAGAGTATTAAGTACCCCTTCATTTACCAATCTTTTAATTCTTTCTATGGAGATATGACCTAGTCTCTGGTGCCATAATTTAGAGGAATCATCATTAATAACACATCTTTTAGTGCCAGTGTTAACATGCATTGAATCATAAGTGACATTGTTTTGTAAATTAATGCAATAAAGACCATCAAACAAAATACCATTCCCAACACAATAAGATTTATAAAATAAACTGAAAGATATTTCTGAAAAGTTGAAGGAATATCCAAAAGGTACAAGCCTTGAAACTGAAATCAAGTTTCTAGAAAAACTTGGAACATAAAAGGTCTTTTCTAATTCTAAAACAAAGCCACTACTTAAAGTTAAATAGCATGTTCCTATAGCTTCCACATGCGAGACATTTTGTTTCCTGATAAGATGCTTTGCTCACTTCCCACTGGCTTCCTTAGGTTTTGCAAACCCTGCAAGGAATTTGAAATGTGAATTGTTGATCCAGAATCAATCCACCAGGTGTTAATATTGACATTAACCATATTAGATTCATAACAAACAAACGAGATTGCATTACCTTTGTCCGCAAGCCATTTATGAAATTTGGCGCATTCCTTCTTCATGTGTCCCTTCTTTTTATAGAAGAAACACTTGGAATCCTTCCTGATATCAGTTTGGGGAGGTACTTTACCTTTCCCTTTCTTATTGGCTTGAGATTTGCCCTTTCCATGCGTTTCCAGCATTGCACTTTCTCCCAGTTCCATCACCAGTCTCTCTTCCTCTTGAACACACATGGTCATGAGTTCATTAATTGACCATTTATCCTTATGTGTGTTGTATGAGATTTTGAAGGGTCCGTATTGGTGCAGAAGGGTGTTCAGGATGTAGTGCACTAGGAAAGACTCCAATATTTCAACCTCGAGTTTCTTCAATTGAGCCACAGTGTCCCTTATTTGCATGATGTGCTCACGCACACCTTTCACACTGGTGAGCCTTAGGGATGAGAACTTCATGATTAGGGTGCTTGCTAGTGCCTTATCTGAAGTGACAAATTGATCATCAATGGATTTCAGCAAGTCTCAGACCTTTTCATGCTGATCAACGGAACCACGAATACCAGTTGAAATTTCAGTCTTAATGAACATAATGCTTAGGCGATTAGATCGCTCCCATCATTCATAAAGCGTGATGTCCGCTGCAGTGATGGTATTAGTGAGTGCTGGTGGTTCATCTTTCCTAATAGCATAGTCTATGTCCATCCACCCCAAATGAAGGAGAACTCCTCCTTCCATACCTTATAGTTATCTCCCCTAAGTTCAGGGATATCACAACGAATTTCAGAGAAATTTGCAAGTTGTACAACTGCATAAAATTAAATATTACATGCTTATGTTAAAATTGAGGCTTAAATAAAATTTCATGCTTTACCAATGTAAATCATGCTTAAAATTGAATCTAATGACATAAAAATTGCCTGTGGGCTAAATTTCCAGTTCAAGTAGATTCAATTATTCTATCATAGATTTAAACTTTATGATAAAACTATTAATTCATAATTCATGTGGGTAAGTTATGAATAATTTAATATTTTATCCTAATTAATTATATAAATATAATAAAAATTCCTGTGGGATAAAATTTATTATATTTAGTATAATTAATTACAATTTATGTCTAAATATTCCTTATGTGATCCTAATCAATCATAGTATATAATATTATTTAATTAGAGATGTTGTGGCTATTCTCTAATCAATTAAAAATTATATGGATCACTAGACATTATTTCTTTTATTCATAAAAGATAACTTAATATGAGAATAATTATAAATTGCATAAATAAAACTATAATATTCATGCATAACATTCAACTATGGATCTCGTATACTCATCCAAAATAGCATGTTTTTAATTAGAGCAGAAATAATCAATTCATGCAAATTAAATGTGAGCATAATTAATAAATTTGCACAACAACCCAGCAACGAACATACTCAATCCCTAATGTTTAGAAAAATTTGATAACTGACACAAACAACCACATTAGCACAACAGCTTAGGTGCTCCACAACAGCCACAGATAAGTATTGAGGCCGAACACCAACTTGTAGAGAGTATGTTAATTTTATCTAGACATTTGAATAACGACACTGACGACTGTAGGAGAAAAACTTCTAAATATGGCATTGAGCCAAACAGAGCATGTCTATAAACACCAAGGTAGAGATAAAACCTCGCTTTGATACCAAATGTTAGACTAATTAACAATTCTTTATATGCGGAATAAACTCTTAAAAGAATCGAAAACTTGAATTGCCGAATAAATCATACCTCCGGCCATTGATGCTACTTTTTCTTTTACTAATTGTTGTGGAAGTTTTCCCACTTCAACACCAGATTTGCTTTGGGCTCCTTTTGAGCTATCTTAAACTTCGATATCAGCCTTGCGTTCCTTCACTACTGAAATAGATGGAAAAACAAATCTTTCATCCGTATGGCACTTCCAAGCTCTGCTCACTCTAACTTGATGGTGTAAGACTGAAGGGGATTGAAGTAGCGAGCTTGGGGACCAAACATAAGTGTTTATAGCCAAGCTTCCATCAAGCTTCTATTGGCTATGTGTCAAGTGTTCCACAGATCATGATAGAGAACTGCAGAGGAAGTAATGGACCACTTCAGGAGCTCCCAACAAGAAATTAATTTAACTGTAGTTGGTTTCCATAAACATAAGGAAATAACTGCAGTTGGTTTCCAAATCAACTGCGGCTGTTATGGGAGCTATCAGCCGGCAGTTGAGGAGCTGTTAATAACCGTTAAGGGAGCTTACAGTCCATACTTACCACAATAAAAACATGCATCCTTGCTCTTAACATTAGCATCATTCTTTGGTGGTGTCATACAGTGATTTGGTTTTACATGGGATGGATTACCTCCCTTATTTTTTTCCCATGGATTTCCTCTATATGGTTGCTCCCCCTTTACCAACAATGCCAAATCTGAATTTTGAGGCCTGCAATTAAGTTTTTTGCTTCATTCTTCCTCTTAAGAATACCTGCTAGTGGAAACTTTTTCTAACATCTAACATATCATTCAAGGTTATTGTTACAATATATGTGCTTGAGATCTTTTCACCAATATCACCCACTTTGACTTTCAATTCTTTAATTCTAGAAATAAAGTTATTAACATTTTCATTCTCCTCCATCTAATTGAAAGGAATTCACTTTTAAAGAACAAAACCGAATTTGTATTTGTTGTTTCATACAAACCTTTAAAGGTATCCCATGTTTCCTGGGATATCTTGGAGTCTTCGATATGCAGAATAATATTGTCCTTCAATGACATTTTTAGAAGGACTTTTTCTTTATTCCCTCTTTTATCTCAATCCCTGTTTGTGGGGGGCTTTGGCTTCAGGTTTTGCTTCTTGTCTAGATACAACTATACAACTGCCAAACATTTGATGCTTCCATCAAAGTTTGAATCTTGAATTAACAATTCACATAATTGGAACCATCCAGCTTATTTAATTCATTTAGATATGAATCAACCAAAGCATTTGCCATCTTGTCCTTACAAAAAAATATTGTTGCAACTGCAAATTGATCAACAAATTTCTGCAAATTAAATTATCTTCAGCATTTATGGCTGCTCTCATTGTGAGGCGGTAATTTCCAAAGATTGTCAATGTATGAAATTCTAAGCTATCAATTGAAGCTCCACATCACAACTTAGTGCGGTTGAATTAATTTCAACTATGTTGTATATTATCACATAAAATTCTTCTGATGGGAATTCTGGCAATGATTTCAAATAACAAGAAGAAATTACACAGCGTATTGTCTATGAGGACATCACCTACAATCTTACCACCACATCAATTCATATGATTTGCCAGGTTCTTACCTCCCATACATCATTCATATGATTTACCAAATTCTTGTTAGTCACCAAACCCTAGCAGTCCGGTCTTTGTGCTAAATTTTGGACAACTATTGGATAATGATAGTGGGTGGCTCCACCTCTTCACTACCAGAGTTATTCCTTTCTCTGTCAAAAAAAAAAAGTCATGCAATCAATTGCAAACAGATAAACAGCAAATCATTCCTTAATAAATCTTCTAATAGCAAATCGCTCCTCAGAGATCTAGGCGATTCTTCCAACAGCAAATCAAGCGATTCTTCCAACAGAAAATCGCTTTCTTTGCAGCGATGGTTCCATGGGCTTTATCAGTGAAAAACTTGGCCCTCACGACATTCAAGTGCTTCAACACATCCTCTCCAGCAGCAACGATGCTTTCTGATCCTTCCAGCAGCAATGCGGCTGTTCCTCCAACAACAATTAAGGATCTTCTTCAGCAATATCTATTCTTTCAAACACTTCAGCGGTCTCATGGCCCTCAACCGTGCTGTGACACCAAAACAGAAAAGAATACAGCAATGAAAACACAAACACAACAATCAACCTGAAAGTGATGAGACGAATTGTCTCATTCACACACACTCACTGATTTATTTGCTTGAACAGGTTACAATTTATAGGAAGAATTTGCTGTAACAGTTTCTATTTGACATCAATCTAGAAAATTGACACCTATTTGAAATCAGAACAGTTCTAGATTTTATTCTGACAGTTGTATTGCCAGTGCTTTGTTGAATACCATTTTAATAGGTATAAAATGGATAGCTAGCCCAGAATTAGGAGAGTTCATTTTCAAAGATTGAAATGTTAATTTTGCTTTGATGAAATATTAATAGGGCTTGGATGAATCTCTTTGGATTTGAATTTGTAATTTCTTAAAACAAAACACTTATTATTAACTATTAAGTCCAAGAAAGCTGTATTATGTACTTGCTGAATTTTGTTTTAAATCTCAAAAATTTTAATTAAATTAAAAGAGAAAGAAATAAAATTGAATATATATTATACTTATATTTTTATCTTACTTCATAAATTTTAAAATTAAGATAACTTTTAGAGTTAAAAAAAGATCTTTGTAAAATCTTTGTTTACAATTTGGGAGCCAATCAACAGCAACAGAGTGTAAAGTCATTATAATATACACCTTAAGAGCTCAACATTATTAGAATAACAACCATTCCTCCCAACCACCCAAGTTAACCCTAATGGGTGAAAAAAATATTAAAATTTCATTTTTATTATCATAATCCTATTCCAATCTTTATATGTAGAATTTTGTTTTCCAATAAAATGATAAATTTAAAGAGGCTGATATATTACAAAGATATCCATAAAATTTCAAATAATTAGATGAGATTTAAATTTAACCAAGTGACTTACAACATTTAGACTCAACAACACAGTTTATGGCTACAGCTCTGCTTACATAAATCAGAATAATAATGAGTATTTTCTACCAATTAGTCCATTCGAATTTCATAGAATTTTATCTTAAAAGCCCCATACAATCACACATTTCGACAACTGATTTTATTTTACCTAAACAATGTGAGTCAATCGACAGCCCATTGCACTGTGTGCTTAAATTCTTATGATCTCTCTGCAATAAAATAAGTATTATGTATTGTCATGAATTATAGGATAAGACATTGGAAAGGAACCCAGAAACAAATCATATATATTATATCATCTCAATCACAACTCTCCACTCTCCACACCTAAAGGGGGAACGTCATACACCAATCAAATCTCTATATAAAAACAAAAGAAGAACACCAGAAAAATAAGAATAATCCAGGCGTTGACTTGCTAGCACCATTGCAGATATCAATTATGGTCGAGATGAAGCCATTCTACCTGAATTCATATCAAAACACCCAACTGGAAGCCTTTCCTACTGTTTTTCACAGAGATGGATCTGCTTGTGCTCGACAACATTTTGTATTGCTTGCTGTGCAATAGTTCATTCTGTGCTGTATTGCTTGCTGTGCAATAGATCGTTCTGCGCTGTAGCATTTTTTTCTTCCAGCGTTATAATTTACTCACTCGAGAAATAACTTGAGAGTTTTCATTAGTCCAATCGGTTAGTCAATAGGGTTTTCGTCAATGTTGTCAGACATTGACTTTTTAGCGAGAAGCATTAGTTTACATCTCTTTACATTGACACATTTACTATCACAGAGAGCATCTCTTTACATTGACACATTTACTAGGAAGAGGGCATCGATTTACAATACTGTGAAGCTAAAAGAATACAAGCATACCCATCATTTCGAGATCAAATCTGCATGATGCCGAGAGCTGAAGATGGAGGAGGTTGTCTATATTTTCTGATCCTGAAGAGACGAAGAACATAAGTTAAGTTGCAGCGAAGTCTGGTAGAGTGCACCCTCCACATCAGTTTTACGTAGCGGCGGAAGCGGAAGCGTTTGGCCTGGCTGCCCTTGACGAAGTAGAGCGGAGTTCTTATCGGGGTATCGTGGAAAGGAGACTTGGAGGGATAGTCATCCTCTTCTTCCCTGATTGTTTCCAAGTTGAGAACCAGGCATGGTCTGTATGGCCTCGTTAGCTCCCACGCCCGAGACATCTGGTATGGAATTATGGGATGAACTTGTGACGAGAACTCCTCTTTGCAGCTTTTCTTCTTGGAGAGCCGACCGAATAAGCCCATCAATATAGACTTGCCTTTTCCGCCCTTCTTCTTCTTCATTGCATTGCCATTTCCAGCCATATCTGATTATGTCTCTCTGCAGGATCGGAAGGACGCAAAACAAACGAATGAATAAATGTGTGGCAGGGAGCAACGTAGATCTAAAATTTGTAGTCAGATATTGCAGAGGTAGCTCCTCTTACAGACCCTCGTATTAATTATATAATATCACGTTTGTCTTTGTCTTCATGTTTGGGATTTGAAAATCCCATATCAGTCCCTACCATGTGCCCTGCCCCGAAAATAATGCCACCCAATGTGTGTCCTGCATTCAGCATAAACTCTGGTTGAGATTTTGTCAAATGTGTTTGGCTCTTTTGCTTATAAAATATGCCATTGCATGTGTAATATGGAATCCTTGGCTTATGAAACTCTGCAATTTCTTTCAAAACTACAAGATCCAGTCAATAATTGAGAAACTGATATAAAGACAAGCATGTCACAGACGGAACAAAAGCCAAGGAAACAAATAATGGATGAAAAGTTATGAAAGGCACACAAAATCATAAACTTGTCCAATGCATTTCAGCCATCCTTCATAATCTCGTTTGAATTTTGTTCCTTTAATATTTTTTTTAAGATAATATCTGTCATGTTTAGTGTATACCTTTAAAAATGAAAGGTAGATACAGGAATGAAAGGAAAATACAAGATGCTCAGGACAAAGGTTCAAGATATCAGAATTTAGAAATCATAAACTGGTCAAACAATTCTGATCAGTCTCTTCAATGCCATTCAAACTCAAATAACAAACTCATATATTTATTAATTACATATTGTGCTTTCAAATAAACATGGTTGTGCAATAATAATGATAAAACATTTAAACCTTTAAAAATTTAATCTCTAATCCTAGGATAAAAAATTTACACTTTAATCCTTTTCTTTACTTGCTAAATCAGTCTTTAAAATGGATTTAAAATTGTTTGTTTATAGCAGATTATAAAATTATTATTGTAAATTTTCAATTATAATATGTAATTAGTTCGAATTATTGAATCAAAACAAAACCATACGATTTAAGTTATATTATGTAGTTGTTGAGTTGGTAAAATCTTAGTGTTCAAGGATTCTAAGGTTTAGTTATCGAGTTGGTACAATCTTACTGTTCAATGATTCTAAGGTTATAGTATTGGCCATTTGTCCATATTATGTCTCCCATGCTGGATAGGGAGACTTTGTCTCTTGTACATAGGTCCATTGTATGTACCCACCAATCTAGATTGGTCCATGTTTGTCTTGACCAACTGTACCTTGCATTGTGCAAATCATACAATTTTGACTTGAGGTTTGTTTCTAATGTAAAGGTGAGGTATCCCTTCGATCCTTATCCATTATTCATCAAAGTTTACCACTTGTTCTTCATCATCAAGGGTGACTTCAAATATCATCACTATTCCATGTCCTCCAACTTTAATATGTCATACAAACTAATGTGGCTAGTTATTGAGTTGAAACAATACTTGTTACATAATTGAGAGGATTCTTAGGTTAGACTAGTATTTGTAATGGCCATTTGTTTTATTGCATCATATCATGTGTATAACAATTTTCTCTCCCATTTATATAGTTTCAATATTTGATATTTCAGGTTTGCTTTTGGTTTGCTTTTATGTATATTACTTGAATTGTGTTTGTTTTGGTATACATTAATTGATACGTAATGATCATTTGTTTTATTGCATCATATCATGTATAGCAATTTACTCTTAAATAATACCATCTATATAGTTTTAATATTTGATATTTTATGTTTGTTTTTATATGTATTATTTAAATGGTGTTTATTTTGGTATATATTAATTGGTATGCATGTTTCTTAATTTATCTTTTTTTTTTTCAAATTTTATTCTTTCTTTATTAAGTTATATGTTTTGTGTTTTTAAAATTTAATTAAATATGATCACTATTCTATATTTTATAAAACTTAATATATTTAAATTTTTAATTCTTATCCCTTATTTATCAAGTTACATGTTTTGCATTTTTAAAACTTAGTTGAATATTATCACTATTCCATGTGCCCTTATATATTTAAATTAGATGCATTTCCATGTGCCTTTATATGTTTAATTGGTATACATCAATTGACATGCATGCTTCTCATTGATTTATCTTTTTTTTTTCAATTTTTGTTCTTTATTTATTAAATAGTATGTTTTGTATTTTTAAAACTTATTTAAATATTATCAGTGAGGCTTTATATTTTTAAATTTTTAATTCTTATCTCTTATTCATTAAGTTACCTGTTTTGCATTTTTAAAACTTAGTTAAATATTATCATTATTCCATGTGCTTTTATATATTTAAATTAGATGTATTTTCATGTGTTTTTATATGTTTAAATAAAATGTATTAGGGAAATATATTTTTGTATTTAAATCAAATGCATTAGGGAAGTAGGATTCAAGTTTAAAGGGTTTACCTTTTTTTTTTAATGGAAGACTCAAGTTTAAAAGGCTTACTGGTGCTCGGGAATTTTTCAATTTTTTGGCTTTCACTATAGACCATGAACATGAAAGAGGAGATAATGAAGGAAACATGCACACTATAGGTTATGAAGTTTGTAAGAGAATTTGATAAAAGTAAGGGATTACGATTTACTTTACTTATCTATTCATTGAGATATAGAGCCAACACACACACACACACACACACACACACACACACACACACACACACATATATATATAGAGAGAGAGAGAGAAGTGTTGAGTCCTCAAAACATGCTCTTTTTGTCACTTTTCTATCCTAAACTTCTATCCATATCCTATACCTAAGAACCATTTTGTATCTTATTTTACCCATTTTTTCCATAAATATCATGTTCAAGTATAGAACTTGTGTATTGAAGGATATTAGAGGTAAATTGTCCATTCTACACTCATTTCTATTCTTCCTTATGCAATTTGATTTGATTTGTTTTTACTTTTTAGGAGTCTCTACAAAATATCTGATTATGTAGCAACTCAAATACATTTTTGTAGCCACTAAATTGTTTCTGCAACAAAATCATTGCTCCATAGGGCTGCACACACTCCAGGTTGGGATCCCAAATTGTAGAGGATGTCAAATCAACACCGCAAGCTTATCTACATATCATCTTAGGCCAAGAGTCCTCGAGATCATCGCATGAGACAAGTCAAAGTTGCAATCAACACATGAACAAATGTCAAACCATGCAAGTTGGATCCATGCCAAATCAACACAACGTGGCAACAATATTGAATGAGAGAAATTTATGCAACATGTCATGAATTTATCCATACATGGGTTGATAGAGTTCATTTCATATAACCGTGAATATTTTGTATCTAAATTTCAAACTTTGCCAGAATAGCAGAGCAAGTCTTGTTGTGTCAATTGCGAGCAAATGAAGGAGTATATTGAAAATCAAGGACATCGGTTTTGTTCAAAATAAGCTCATTTAGGTGTCCTAAAATTGGATTTCTAAAAACTGGAAAGATTTGTCTAATGTGGATGATTCTCTGAACCATATTTTCTTAAATATGTTGTTGCAACCGGTTTGTGAATCCATGAGACTTGGATCTATATGATATTGCATACAATGTATACATATTGGTTATCATACCTACATTGGGATGAATATAGTCATATATTAGACTGTTGTAAAACTCTTCTTTTTATTTGAATTAATATATCAAAGTTCTGGTGACTGTGAAAATACATGAGTTGTATATCTTGAGTTTATAAGCTCATTCTTATACGTTCTTTTCTAGTAGAATTTCGAGCTAGGAGGGCCCCCCGAGGATGAGTGCATTGCTCAATTGGTTTAATGTTCGCATTGTTTATTTATCCAATTGTGTGATTTATATTTCTAGTCATTTCCTTTATGCAAATTCATTTATTTTTTTTACACAAGGAAACTAACACAACAAACATTAATTGAATAAATGGTAGTTATATAAGTTGTAGGAACTCTCGTTGACTTAGATGATTGAAATAATTTCATTCATGTTCTAGTAGATTAATGATCCTAAGTGTTTACAATTACCCTTGTGTATTTATTAATATGTTTTTCATCATTAGCAAGTACTCTGTTCTTTCTGTAGAAGAAAAAAAAACTATGGTTTTTGTAGCTAAGACAATGAATGTTTTTTCCTTATGCATAAATAGATAGATCTAATACCTACATATATTTTTCATTGCACTTCATCAATATGATCCCCATGTTGATGATTTAATGTAGCAAAGTTCTCCTAATTGAATTGACTGACATTTTTTGGCATCATTGTTGTGGAAGTGAAAAAAGGCATTTATTTTTTTAGTCTTTTAAATCCATATAGGAATGAATGCATGGGAAGAGAGACAAGAATATGAGAGGTAAGAACCTGCACATTCACTATAAGTAGAGTTGTAGTGAGTCTCTCTTCAACCATTTAAATCATGTTAAGTAGAAAGCATGGAAATATTAACTCATGTCAAATTATAACCTAATGATAGTAGGGTCTTAGTAACATGAGGTATTCAAGACATAGAGTATTTCATTTTTTGCAGATTTCATTCAAAAAGTATAAAATTTTCAATTATTTTTTTGTGTTGTAAGAACCCTCCATGCACTAATCCATGTGCAATACATGGACTATCAACCAGAAATAAGAATTCAATCATGTTCAAGAATTATTTGAGAAAATGAATAAATGATACTCTAGGAAATCTCTCAAATCATAGGAGCAGCTGGAAACATCTATGCATTTCAGGAGGAGAAAATCTTGAAAGTGATCAAGAACATACCTACACTCTGGGAAGTGATAGAAGACCAAAAATTCCATGAGCAACATCATGCAGAAGACCAGGAAGAGATCAAACAACCATGGGAAAAATCTCATGGAGAGCAAACATTACAGCCTCAGATCTAGGAATTTTTACCATGCCTATCATCATATCCTTTATGTGTTCAAGAGACCAATCAAAAAACAATAGAACATATGCATGGCATGACAAATGATGACATATAAAGAGGTGTTAATGAACAAGTGGACCATGAGCATCATGGCTACATTAAATTATGGTTTCAGGCACCTATCGATTCACAACATTCCTTCACTCTTCAACAATTCTTGACATCATATAAATCAAAGCAGTTGGTTTCTCATATTCTGCTATATATCAAAGTATATATTTCAAACCTGAATATGATTTTATTTGTAATCATGTTACGCACATGTCTCCATTGTAAGTATTCCTATACATGAAAGTTTTTTTTTTTTCAAGCAAAGTAGGATAGGGTAGAATAATAAATGAATAAACAAAATAGTAAAGATAAAAATAATTATAGTTGTGAAAAATGGTTTACTAGCACAACTGGACATGAGTTTTTCTTGAAAACCAGGAAACTGTGAGAAAAAATCTCAATAAGTTCTCCATGTTGGTTCAATATTGTGTTTTGGTTCTTAAAATCACTTTTTTCTATTGTCATACTGGATGATGTGGGATCCTTTAAGGTCTACCTTCCAGTAGATCTTGTCCCATAGACTTCAATGCTTTATCTAGGATCAAGATCAAGAGATATTTATAATGCCTTGGAACATGTATTCGTCAATGATAGGTTTCCTCGCTAATAGAAGTGGGGATGCATTAATGTCTCCTGACTATCAAATCTTGCAGGTTACTTGACTCCAACACATTCATTCATGCCTTATAAGATGCATTAAGGTACCTTGACACTCGTTGACATCAATATTTAGTGATCTGGCATTGGTTAACGACATACATTAATGTTCGGTAATCCAATGATTTATTTCCATGCTCGACATTAGCATATCCATTCACATGGAAAGAATTGTACCATGGATTCATGTTACAGATGAAGATTATGAGATGTACCAGACACCAGTTGTGGCCTCTTTTTGTTTTGGCATCAATTTCCATTAAAAATCAACTCTAGACCTTTAGTTTCAACAAGTGATTTCCTATATTAGAGTTATCTCAAACACTCAACAAACTCTTCATCCTTTCTACGGTAGTACAACAACAAAAGTCAAGGAAGACAATACCATTCAACATGATCAACACGCAGGTTTGAAAATTTTATGATTAGTATGATGAATAAGTGCAATATGTGTTATAATTTTTAATATGAAAAGATTAGAAACATCCAAAGTGTTCAAAATATTAGTACCATCACATTATATTTAGCATACACCTCTCGCATTACAATAAAAATGGTCAAGATGGAGAAAAGGAAAAGGAAAAGGTTCATGTAGTAGATTCCTCTATTCTTGTAGCAAAATTCCCACAAAAATTCAATATTTTGATAGTCTTGTCCTGTCATAATCCAACATGACTCAAATATTAGATCTCGAAAGAATGCATGAGGACATGCATCATCCTCAATGTAGAGGGGATACATCTTTTAGTTATCAATGTTATCAATGTCCTTCTATGACTCGAGATGTTGGTGGATTTCACTCCATTCATATCCCCTTTAGACAGTATTCAACATAATTTATTGGCCCAAGCATCTGGTACTCATTTTCTTCGAATCATTTTCAAATCATCATGACATCATAGAGGTAAAATGGAACAAGATAATTTCAAATAAATATTGCAGAGGACATTTTTTACAAGATCATAGCTTACTTGTCCATATAAATATGTTTAGAGAAATTTATTTTCTACATTTATATATTTTCAACAATTACATATATTTTATGTAGCTATCAAAATTCCTTGTAAAGTGTTGTAGAAACCATATTTCTTGTAGAAAACTATTTTTAGGAAAGATCTTTGAGTGTCAATTTCAAGTAGATGAGAATGAATTAAAAAATTACGAGACATGGGTTTTGAGGAGACTATAATAATTTGAGTAATATTTAGGCAAAGTTTTTAGAAAATGCATAATAAGGGATGCATGGGAATGCTTTAAAGATGATCTAATAACAATTACCATAATTTCTATAAATAGTTACATTTATTTTTATGTAGAATATTTCTAGTTTTATATGGTTGTGCGCATCCCAAGACTAGATCGTGACTTGGAGATGGTTTCAAACTATGAACATATGGTCATCCACCAATCAAACTATGATTTCCATCATTTTCAGAGTTTGCACAAGTTTCCAAGCATGAATAAAACATCAATTTTTTCATTATTTCTTGTAGCAACAATTAGCAGATTTGGATCCTAGTTTAGCACATAGTAACACTCCAGGTCTTCATGGAGCATATTCATATCATCCTTAGAATCATCAACACTTTCAGATCATGTTCAACAATAGATGAAGATCATCTTCAACAACACTTTTAGATCGCTTTCAACAATAGATTTAGATCATCTTCATATTCTTTAGCATTCTTCATCAACATTAGCATCCTTCACCTCCAGAATATTTAGTAGCTCTAGAAATTTCTTCCAAAGTATGCAAAAATAAATGAGTCAGCTCCAACAATAGGAAAAACATTCAAAATCAACCATGCTCCAACTCCAACTTCAAAGGTGATCAATTGTACACGTTACATGTAAATCTAGAAGGAAACAACTCCTTAAGTAATTTCATTATTTGGAGTTATGAATTGTGTGTAGGATTGGAAAAACCATTGACTCAATACAATTTTACTTTTTTTTTTCTTAAAATTCCATCCTACCTTCCTACCATAGTTCTTAAAATCCTATGATATTCCTCTAATTATACCTCTAAACTCATATCCTAAGTACACATATCTTCATATATTAAAACAATCCAAGTAATGATTATATATATGCATGTCAAAATTATATTATGACATGCATTATAAAATAGTGACTGATTGAACCGATAAGGCGATCCAATCAGGAAAGAGTGTTTCCATAAATTAGAATGATAACATGAAACATTGCATGATCGTTTTCATGATTTTAATAATGGATACCATCATAGCTGAAATCGCCTTAGTTTTTCTTCATTTGTAAGTTTTCCATATCTTTACTTTTGTTTTCTCATTTTCCTTGTGACATGAGTATTGTTCTAGTTGAAATTTGTAGCGTACCTAGGGAGGTAATATGGGGTACCTAGCGAGGTATCCAATGGGAATGTGGTTATGTATTATTAGTGGAATCCATTCAATGTAAAGTGGACTAGTTCCACTATATTATTAAATAAGGCCTACTATGGTAGTTAGATATATTAATATCAATACAAGATACCAAGAATGATATATAAAAACCACACTTTTTTATTATGAAAACCCTTGAGGTAGGGTAACACAATCTATCATTCCTTATGGAAGGAAAACACTTCTCAAGAAATACTTGTTTGCTGCAATAACAATATTCTTCACTATGCTCCAATACATTGATTACACTTCTTTATATGACACTCTCTATCTCTTAGGAACATTCTAGAGAAAAAACCATCTAGAAATACTTCTCACATTTATTATGTTTATGTTAATATATATAACCACCATATTGGGCCTTATTTAATAATATATTGGAACTAATCCACTTTACACTGAATGGATTCCACTAATAATACATAACCACAAATTTCCCATTGGGTACCTCCCTAGGAACACTACAGAATCACTCTTCTTCATCTAATGATTTGGTTTTTTATTTTGTTGGTTAGTTGGAGAGTGTTTCTCTAATTCCATACCATTTCACAACCTCTTTGGTTGGGGGTAGATGAAAATCATATGCACTTAAATCTAAAGGTCTCATTTCTTAGATGGGGGGTCATCCTTATGCAAGTTTGGGTAAATATCACATAAAGTAATCTCACATACTACTCTGGGGTGAAATTCCTTCATTCTTTGTGCACAAGATAATGTTTTTGTTGGAATTATACAAGGAAATAAAATATCGATTGTTAGGTCTCCTAGATATCATAATCTCTTTTCTAGAGTTATCCCATGAAAACTCTCTCCTATAATTCCATGGGTTTGTCCAAGCCCATAATAATATTGGTTCTATATAGGATTGTAGATAACAATGCATATGAAATAATTTTGATTCAAGAAACCATGTGTAAAGGAGAATTGGTTTTAGATATCTTGATCTCTATGTTTAATAACTAAGACTTTACTTGGTATGATGCTTGCGGGATATTAGGATTTTTGCTTATGGGATAGCGCACTTGATTTCACTAACAAAATGTTTTTATATGAACCCAAGTTTTTGCTCATCCCTCAAATGTAATGATCTAAATTTAGAAGACAAAATATTGAATGTGTATGGCCCTTATCGTCACAAACATGTTTTCTAGGATTATTTTTCAATTCTTAGGTGGTTCGAAAACAACATTTGAATAACGGTGGTGATATTAACTTTACTTTATATTACGGAGAAGTGTGGGGATGTAGTGCTATAGTGGATATGTTTGATGGGTTTTTTTGCATCAATCTGACTTATTGAGTCTTTTGGAAATTAAGTCGGTGGTCCTAAAGACAACTTGGAGGAATAAGTGGGCAGGAGCAGAGGAAGTCTCCAAAAGGTTGGATCAATTTCTTATTGTTGATACTTTGTTGGTACATATAATAAGATATCATTCTTAGATATCCTCGAGTGGGGTTCTAATCACAATCCATTTTTTCTTTAATTGGATAGGGAAGAAGAGAAGCCTCTATCTCCTTTCAAGTTCAACCCAAGTTGGATAGGAGAGGATGAATTTATAGAAATAGTAGGAACATAAGGGATACCTTATAATCCTTTTTCTTATCTATCCTCAAGTCAACAATTTGTAGATTCTTTGAAGGCAATAAAACAAAAAGGGATGGATTTGTATACTTGCATATTCAAGGATAGGGATGGACAAATCAAGGTAGATGAGATGGATACTATTGGTGCAATTATATGTTCAATAAATTGCAATCATATGTCAATCCGGTTTCATAATCAATAGAGTTGATGTAATGTATGTTCCAATAACAAATAATTGTCTATATCTGTTGAGTAAGGTCTATGTAAGAAAATACATATGTAACTTAACACTCATTTTCACACCTTTCAAATAACACTCCACACATACAATTCAAAGTTCAGAAAGGAAAATTGATCAACAAATGTATAACTCTGAATTCTTATTCATGGGATAGATATTCTCATTGCTAGCTCATGAAAGATAGAGATGGGATATGATTCTATTTGTTGTAACAACCACACAATCACTCATTAACATTCTAGAAAGATAACTGAGATAAAAGAACTAAAAGGCATGGTATAAACACTCAATTGTAAGTGCATGTATGTGAGAGATGGAGGTCTTAATTATACCTGTATATGCAAAGTGGAACCTAATTAATTTTGGGAAAGAAAGTTGAGTATGGTATGATTCTCTATTGCAGGCTCATGTACAGTGAAAGATAGAGTTCCAAACCATTCTTAGATATGCATAATGAAAACAAAACTTTATCATCTGTCTAGAAAAAACATTAAATCACTTTAAAGGGAATAATTTTCCTCGCCTACTCACACAAAGATATGAAACAATTGTTGAGAAATCTCATATACACAACTCTTTCTTACTCAAAATTACCATACATCTAGAAAAACTGCTACCAAATGCATCACTGAAAAATGATTTAAGTGTTGTAATCAAAATATGAATTTACTATGTTCACACACACACAAAAGATCAGAATCATATTCACAATTAATTACAAAGAGACTTACCCTAGTTGGTTCAATGGGCCCTTTTCGTACCAAAAAAGTATCTCTTAAGATAAATTACAGTAGGGAAGGTGTAAATGCAAACATATAATCTATAAAAATAAGATATATCATTGCTTCATAAAAATGGAGATACAATTCACAATCATTCCAGAACAAAACTTACAACATAACCATGATTTTCTCTATTTCTCTCTATATCCTATCATCTACGAGGCTCTCTCTTTTAAAGAGAAGAAGTGTAAGTTTTAAACCTGTGAAGTAAAGAAATGCATATATATTCTTAAGCAAGACAAAAATTAATCAATGGCTCATACACAAAGTACACAGAGATTTTATACCGGAAACCCTCAACCGGGAAAACCTTTCTTATATTCATTATCTCAAATTTCACCATTCACCATACAATATATACAATGTTTTTAGGTATTCCGTAGATACCAAAACTCTAATCCCTTAATCTGGGATTAATTTACAAAACCGCTAAAAATAGCAAAATCAGCGAGGGATCGTCAGATGCAGTTGTCATATCTGACATGCCCACACACACAGATGCAAAGAATATAACACATACCCAACAAGAATAAGTTACAACCCAAGTCTAAAGATAACATCAAATGTTTGTATAATATTTACAATTAGATGATATATCGATTCTTAAGGAAACGATTTCATGCTCATGACATGAAGTGCATAAGTGATGAAATGTATCATGTCTTCGAATGAACAGAGAATGTCTGAACCAAGAAAATTCCTAGAACTCATTGATAAAAATATCGTTCCAATAGCCAAGCCTGGGAATTCGGAACAGGTACCAGATGCACACATCTGCATAATCTTGGTACCAGAGGGGCATAACAAACGATACTAGATGCACATAGGCATACATGTGAGTACCGGATGAGTGTAACAATTGTTACTAGATGCACACATGCATACAAGTTGGTACCGAACAAACATAATAAACAGGTATCAGATGACCTCAACAATGAGTACCAAACGACCTCAACAACAAGTACCAGAGGATCCCAACAACGGGTATTGGATTATCTCAACAACAAGTACTAGACGATCCTAGAAACATATACAACTAGAATGAAGTGTACTTGAAATATCCAAAGTAATTAGAAAGTTCTTTGAACATCAAATATTCATCCCTAATTATTAATAAATCACTATAAATTATGATCAAACATCAGTTACCTCATGGGTTCACAAGAATTTCTTAAAGGGCATATTTGATGAGGAAACTAGGAAAAAAGTGCATCGATATTAGGAACAATTGATTAGGATATAGGCAAGATAAGGCAATTGGAGGTGACAAAAAGGAGGCTCAACATTTCTCCCATGTCTAATTTATTGCATGTCCTCATGCAAAATTGTTGAATCAGTCCTCAAAATTTCAAAATTATTGTTGATCCTATACCTTTCTTGAACATTAGCTGCATGGTTTTAAGATATCTATCCCTGAAGCCTCATCCTTTACATCCCTCTTAATGACTCGTGTATATTGTACTAGGCACAAAAAAATTTTCATCTTCGCAGAGACTTCATCATGCTCTCCCTGTAGTTTGGAATTATTCTCCTTTAGTTGTGTGTTCTCTTTCTTGATATTCCTACCCAACACTTTATACTCCTCTATTTCTTTCTTCAACCCTACATTCTATTTTGTAAGATTTTTAAATTTTACTTCCAACTGATATTTGGTCACAGAGTTGACTGGTTCTTGAACTTATTTCTCTATTATCTCTTCCTCGGCTTCAACTTCTCTCCTTAAGTCCTTTAGTGTTTCTGTCACTAATTCCTCTACTTCACTAATAGTCTCTACATACATTTCGTCTTACTTTGGTAAAGTTAGAATGTCCATTGGATCTTCTGCAAAATAAGGGACATGAAGAATTGGCCCCTGCTTAACCATACTCCGAGTGGTTCTTCATCCTGGACCTGGTACTTCCTCAGGTGTGCTCATAAGAACATGAATTTATTCTTTAAACAATATCCTCCTCTTCATTTTAGGCTCAGAATTGGGTACTGGACTTTGCGTGTCCTGTTCCTTCTTGACTTTTCCTCTAGAGGGATTAGGTGGGGAGACTGGCGTTTGCTCATTTGTTTCACTCCTTGTATTTCTATCAGAGGGCCTAGATGTAGGGGATGGAACTTGTTCCTCTGGTGTACTCTTGGTCTTCTTGTTAGAGGGTTTGGATGTAGGGACTAGAACTTGTTCCTCTGGTGTACTCATGGTATTCCTACTAGAGGGCTTGGTTGTAGGGACTAGAAATTGTTCCTATGGTGTATTGTTGGTCTTCCAGTTAGAGGATTGTGCTATAGTACTTCCTTGTTTGTATCTGGATTTCTTCTTGCGTTTGAATCTCAATTCGAGAGTCTTTTCTACTTCTCCACCTTTTCCTTTAGTCATTTTAATAATCACTTTTGGAGTATTCTTTGCAATTTCCCAAACATGTTCTTGAGGTATTTCAAGAACTACTTCCGGAATACTTTTTGTAATTTCCCCATCCTACTCATGAGATACTTCAATAATTACCTCGGGGATAGTTTCTTCAACTTTCCCATCATCATTCCCATATCTTTTTTTCTTCTTCCTTTTCGTATTGATTTGATTTTTACTTTTAATGGGAAATTTTGTTCGAATGCTCTTGATATTGGATGATTATGCCACCATAGATGCAGGTTATTCTTCTAAAATTGTTTTCTTCTCTTTATTCAATTTACTTACAAATTGTGGTGAGCTAGGACCAACATGATCCATTGTTTTAATAAATTTATGTCCTTTCTTTATATTATCTCCTTTATTTATATCTGATCCTTTACTATGTTCTCCTGTTACACTCCCTTTATAGACTTAGAAGTCTTATGAGAAAAGTTTTTTGTTAGGAATTTCTTCCAATTAATGTCCCGTTTTCACAATTCATGGACAACCAAGAGTTTCATCATCCCATGGTGATAAAGATCGGTTTCGAGTTTCTTGGAAGCATAATTAACACCCCTCGCCATCTTGTTCAGACTCATTCGTAGGAAATGAGGAAATTCTATGTATGGGCCTCCTTCAAAATGCAACAAAATCCTTAAATCATAAAGAAAGGTTATTGCATACCTCCCTTCGCAAGTTAAAAATTTATGCAAGAAGACAATAATTGTGCAATATTCCTCTTTGGTCCACTCTCTGGAGATATCTTTCATCCAATATGGGTCCATGTGCTCGTGTTTCAAGAATTTTTGATAGATGCCTCAGTCCACGATGATTCCTTTGAAATATTTCTCTCTGGTGGAATATAACCTGATCGCCTCGGCTATCGTAGCTTTAGTAATTGTTAGTTTCAGATCCCCCAACTGGACACTCTCCCCATCATAACTTTGGACGAAGGTGCGAGATACTCCATCATGATGTCCTCTAAATTTTTCCAAGAAGGCAACCTAGCCATCCTTTTCAAATTTTTCTTTGCAAGCTTGATACTCTATTTCTTTGTACATATGAAACACTGGTTCGTTCCTATCAACCCTCATGTCGACTTAAAGATGGGTTTTAAAACAAATATGGGAAATGAAACTTAGGGGGGGGGGTTGGTACTGGATGTAACACTACAAGAATAGGGAGATGGAGGTAGAGTAATGATATAGTAGGAGCGGATCAAGTGGTGTATAACAAAAAATGGTTAATTAATTCTCATCTCGACGACGAAGCCATCCAGAAGAGCGTATATAATGAAATCAAGAGGAAAATGGTCAATTCTTTTAAATGATAGCAAGGTAAGGAAGAATTCAAAAATCATGCCTCAAGATCGTGTTCATGTATAAGTTGATGATCATACCCACAACTATCGTCACATCCCTTGCTTACTAGTTTCCGCAATGGTTATGATGAATGTGGGTGATGTGACCAAAATACATCATTAGGTAACATTTGATATCATAAATTTAAACAACATGAGTTCATAGAAAGTGGTATAATCATAGTTTTGTCATCATACATACAAGAATTTTTTACAAGATATGCCAAATTGGGTGATCACCTTATGAAGAGAGTCGTGTACATTATCATTAATTTTGAAATTATGGGAATCATGAAGAACTTCCGAAAATAATGATATGGATTTTTAGTGATTCAAAATAATAAGAGAATATGAGGGTAACCATATGTAAAATGCAAAAATCATGTGATTTTTAATAAAAAGGAATAAACATTGAGTTCATCCCTCTATTTTACCTTAAAATGCATTTGAACCATTGAAGCTATATCAAATGTAGAGAAATTTTAACAAAATCCTCTTCGTCAATATCAAATAACAAATTTAGTACCGGATCACCACAACACTATTGCTTTAGTACCGAACCAGTATAGAGGATTTATTTCAGTACCAGACCAATGTAGAGAAATTTGTCAGTACCAGATTAGCACATAGAATTTTTTGTACTGGATCATCACACAGACTTTTTAGTATCGAATCAGCACAGAGAATCGGTTTAGTACAGGATGAATAGAGAGAGGCTTTTTTAGTACCGAACCAACACATAGAATCGGTTTAGTACCGGATGAACACACAGAGGATTTTTTAGTATCAGATGTACGTTGGCAAAGTACTCGGAATCCTGTAGGTTTTTTCTTCGTGTCTAAACATGTTCTGTGGGTCTAGCTGAAGTAGAGGTGGAAAATTGGAATGAAATTTTGAAAATGCAGCAGAAATATCACAAAATGAGGCAAAAGATCCCATGATTGGGATCTAAGCTTTGTAACAAGAATGAAATTACATCTGGACATCCTCCTTTAGTGGTGCAGAATATCCTCTTTTTGGAACCAATAAAACCATTGTTTTCATTGCCACTCCCATTTTATTGAAAACAAGATCCTAACTACTATTGTCTTGTGGATTTTTCTCAAGTCCAAATCAGTGAATTCTCACTAGTATTTTCAATTTTTAGGAGTATGAAAAACTTAAAGAAAACTTCTTATACTTTCATTTGGATTTTCTTGAGCCCAAGTCAATTAGTGCTCATCGGTGTTTTTAATTTTTTGGATTCTAGAAAACTTAAAGAAAACTCCTTATACTGTCCTGTGGATTTTTCTCGAGCCCATGTCATTCAGTGCTTGTCGGTGTTTTAAATTTTTAGGATTCTAAAAAAATTAAAGAAAACTCATTTTTTCTCCTTTCCCATGAATAATCTACCAGGGTTGGGTAAAGGAATAAACTCTCCTCTGGAAAATGTCCTCTTTATTTCTTATCTACATGAGAACATAATCAACATATTACTTTGTTAGTAACACCAGAAAAGAATCACTATATAAAAGACAACTATATATGCATGTATGTACAAAATTAAATAAAATCACACAACGAAAACTTACAGTGGTGGTTCAGTGGGAGGGGAACCCCTCTTGCTTACCAATTGCATTTCTGAATTCTGAAGAACTTATTTGATAAAATCCTCTTTAGACAGAGGCTTATGATAGAATTTCAATCGATGCCCATTCACAAAAAAGGAGGTCTGATATTCGTCAATAGTATTTATCTTCATTGAACCATTTTCATAAATTGTGTCTACTTCATAAGGTCCCAACCATCAAGCGGAAAATTTGCCTTTAAAACTCTTGAACCTACTGTCATATAGAAGGGCCCAATACCAGTCTAAAAAGATTTCTTGTTGATATACTTGTCATGCCATTTCGTCCTTTGTTCTTGAATAAGTGTAGTCCTCTATAGAGAATCTTGTCCGATTTCATCAAGTTCATTTCGTTGCAGCATCCTCTATTTTTGGGCTTCATCCAAATCCATTCCCAATTGCATAATAGTCCTAAAAATTTTTACTTGAAATTCTATGGGAAGCAACACCTTCTTCCCGTACACTAATTCATAAGGTGTATGTCATGTGGTGTTTCTCCAATTTGTTATGTAGGCCCATTAGGCTTGAAGAAATTGATCCACCCAATCTTTATGGTGTAACTCAACTGTCTTGGTAAGTATAGCCTCTATCACTTTGTTGGTTGATTCTACTTCTCTATTTTCTTCGGGGGATATAAGGTGAGGATTTCCTATGTTTAATTTGATGTTGTTCAGTAATACATTTGATCATATTGGAGGTAAATTGTGTTCCTTGGTCTATCACTATTTCTCAAGGAACACCAAAAAGAGTAAATATGTCTTCAAATAGAAAATCGAGAATTGGTTGTTCATTTGCAGAGTACAAATCTTTATTCTCTACCCATTTAGTCACATAATATGTACAAACCAGTATGTACCTTCTTCTTCTAGACATGGGTTTATAGGGCCTACAAAGTCCAAAGCCCATTTCTCAAATGGTTCAATTACTACTTGATCTTGGAGAGGCATCTCATCACTTGCAGTTGGCTTTCCCATCCTCTGACAATCATCACAACTGACCACAGAATTATTTGCATCCCTGAAAATGGTTGGCCAATAGTATCATGTCTGTAGTATTTTGTATGTTGTCCTCTTATCAACAAAATGGCCTCCACATGGGCCATCATGGTAGGCCTTGAAGATATCATACATCTGATTTTCCCGTACACATCTTCTAATCACCAAATTAGGTGTTGTACAGTATAGACAACCATCATGCCACATATAATTTGCAGTTAACTGAGTAATTCTCTACTTTTCATGGAGGGACAAATTCTGAGGTAATTTCCCTATTACAATATAGTTTTCCACATCTGCATACCAAGGAATGTAAGTAGAAATAGAAAATAGACTTTTATCTAGAAAATTTTCATCCACTGGGGCATTATCACCTGTATGAATGAGTCTAGATAGGAAATCAACAACAAGGTTATCTTTTCCAGTTCTGTTAATGATAGTAATATTGAATTCTTGCAATAGTATCATCCATCTAGTAACTCTAGCATTTGTCACATGCTTATTCATTAAAAACCTAATAGATGAATGTTCTGTGTGTACAAAATCCTCATACCCTATTATGTAGTGTCTGAATTTATTAATGGCATTAACCGATGATAATAATTCCTTTTCAATGACAGTGTAATTCACTTCAATAGAGGAGAGATTTTTGTTGACAAAGTAGATAATACAAGGAAGTTGGTTTTATCTTAGTCCTAGAATGGCTCCTAAAGCGATATTTGAGGAATCGGTACATATATGAAAGGGAACAGACCAATTTGGTCCTCTTAACACAGGGGTACTGGAAAGATTTTTATTTAAAATTTCAAAAGAAATCTAAAATTTCTCATCCCAATGGAATTCAGCCTCCTTTGATAATAATTTGAACAGTGGGGCAGCCAAATTTGTGAAATTTTGAATAAATCTCCTGTAATATCCAACATGCCACAATAAGCTTCTAATTTATTTTTGTGAGATAGGGATTATGATTTGAGAAATAATGTCAATTTTAGCAGGATCTACTCGTATGCCCTTATCATAAATATGATGAACTAAGACAATCCCCTCAGTGAGCATCATTCTAGATTTTTCATGGTTGAGGGAGAGATTAGTCTCTTTACACATGATCAATACTTTCTCCAAATTGACCAATGCTTATTGAAAATCATCCTCATATACTATGAATTTTTCCATATAGACTTCTACACAGTCATGGATTAAATCAGAAAAAAATAGCTAGGATAACTCTCTGAAAGGTGGAAGGGGAATTACACAACCCAAAGGGAAGAAAGATATAAGCATAAGTACCGCATGGACAAGTGAATGTGGTTTTCTCCTGATCTTCAGGGGCAATTTGGATCTAATTATACCCACTAAACCCATCTAGGAAAGAAAATTACCTCTTCCCAGAGAAGGTGTCCAAGACCTCATCTATGAAAGGTAAGGGAAAATACTATCTACAAGTAGCCTTGTTCAGCTCCATGAAGTCCACACAAATTCTCCACTTGTCATTTGTCTTGGGGAAAATGACTAATGGAGACACCCATTTTCTATCTGAAATAGGGTAAATGAAATTGACATGCAGGAGTTTTTGAATATCTTCTTTCACTGTGTATTTTAAGGTTGGGTTCATTCTTCTTTGGGGTTGCCTAATAGGTCTTATTTGATAATTGGTGTAAATATGGTGTATATACATATCAGGGTGAATTCATTTCATATCAGAATAGTCCCATGCAAAATAATTAGACCGTCCTTGGATCATTCAGATCAATTTTTGTTTCTGAACTGATTCTAGGCTAGAATTTATACACAAGGATTTCTAAGGTCTTATTTCAACAGTTTGGACATTTGGCTTCTCTTCTTAACTTATTTCTGGTATAGTAAATAATGTAGAAGTGGAGGGATTCCAAACCTCATAGAAATCAAGGCTAAAAATATGTGTGAATTCTAGGAAAGATTGAGGATGCTCAATGCATTCTACATTGGTTAAAAATAGGCTTAAAATTTGTTCTTCGGTTTGTTCTCGAACTCCCTTTTCTTTATCAAGTGTTAACATGAGCTGATCACATTTCTCCTCCCCGTAGGAATTCTCCATACATACTGTAAATTTAGTGGATGGTTGGGAAGGAGGAAAGAGAACAAGTTTCTAACTATGGGTTCCATTAGAAATTGTCATCTCCCCAGACCGACAACTAATAAATGCATCAAAAGTGGCCAACGAAGGTTGACCAAGCACAACTGGATGCCAAGGTTTTGAGGATTTTGAATGAATTACCAAGAAGTCCATAGGATACTCCCATGAGGCTAAGGTAATTGTTACATCATCTAGGCTTCATGTTGGGCTGATGATTGATTTGTTTGCCAATTCCAACAAGGTCTGTGTTGGCCTTAAATGATTTAGTTGTAGCGTACACATAGTGTCAATAGTCATAACATTTATTACTGCTCCTACATCAATAAGGTTTTTGACAAAGAAATACCATCAATTTCTATAGACACCACTGGGTTTCCTAGATCATTGTATTTGGATGGAATTTCTGATATAAATTATGATACTTGTCCAACCAATTTTATGACAAGAGGTTCTTTCCTCTTCCTTCCAAGATTTTTGATGCAAATATTCCTTATAATTTTAGCATATATATGAATATCTCTAATGATTTGGAGTAGGGGAATCTTTACACATACATTCCTTAGTTCAGATTCTAAGTCATGTCCTAGAGGTAGCTCAGGTTTCTTCACAAGTAGTCTTTCTGGATAGGGTGGAGGATTAGATTCCTGAGGTATTTATGATGGTTGAGGAGTGTGAGGGGGAATTTCATCTTGTACAAGGATGTATTCTTCTTCATTGGGTTCGTCATCTATATGTTCTTATTTTCTAATAACCACTATAGAATTCAGTTTATTCACGACTTTCCCAGATCTCAATTGAATTCCATTTAGTGAAGTAGGATTTATTACATGATTTTGTAAAGTTTGTGCTTCAAGGTTCAGTACAGGTTGAGTAGGTCTATTGTTCGGATTAGGGATGGATTGTGCAGGAATAGGGGTATGTTGATGGGGATTTGGATTAGGTGCAACTTGGATTTGTTGCTATTTATTTGGGTTCAAAGGTAAGGTGAGTTGTGGTTGCAGCTAGGAAGGTGGAAGCAAGGCAGATGGATTAAATCTAGGTGACAAATGAGAGATATTTGAAGGATATTGTTGATAAGTAGGAAGAATTGGTGTTTGAAAAGGAACATTCCCATATACATGGCTTCTCCATACTTTTTTTCAAGGTTGTACTTGTGGTTGTTGATGTGTCCATTGAGGATAAGGTATTGGAGGAATCCAATGTTGTTGTTGGTATTGCGTGGTAGGGTCATAGAACATGTTAGGATTTTGTTGTCTCCATGCCCTCTTGCAGGGATATGATGTTTCCTAAGGTTCTCCCCCTCCCTTGAAAATGGATTTTAGTATAGGTAATGAAGGACACTCATTGGTAGGGTGATGTTTTGTACAAAGGCCACATATTTCAATAACATTAATAGGACATTCTTTTTCAAGGTGCTTCTTCCTGCACCAAGGACAAAAAATTGCTAAAGTAGCATTTTCTTCTTCTTATTTCTTTTTTATTTTCATGGTGTCTAACTCGATAATGATTGTATTTAGGATGTATCTTTTTATTTTTTCAAGTAGATTCCCTAATTCTATCCTTGTAACACCTTATGGAGTAGGATTGTTAGGTATTCCTATAGGATCCATTACACTTTTTCCTGTTTTTGCTTGGATACGAGAGTACCTTTTACAATACTCTGCAATGTCTACAAATGGCTTCTGATACAAATCTATGGAACTCATGAGGTTTAGTACCTTGATACAGCTATACCTTATACCCTTTAGGAATATGTTCCTAACTATGGTTTCTTCTAAAGAAAAGTGTTTCGTGTTTTGATAGTTATATAGGAACCTTTCTAGGTAATGTTCCAAACTTTCCTCGTCAGACTGATGCATTTTAAATATGTCATTCCTAGCATCCCTAGGTCTGCAGTAGTCCTAATATTTCTAGAGGAAGGTCTCCTTCATTTTGTCCCAATATAAGATGGTGTGTTCTCCTAGGCTCATAAAATACCTTAATGTTGAGTCTTTAGCTGTGACTGGAAAGGGTTTTAGTTTTTGTGCACTATCAATGTAATTATAAATCTTACATAGTATATCAAATTAAAACAAAAATGAATCAGGATATTATGTTGACATACCATGGAAGTGAGGTAGTGATGACAACATAATATTCTTCATAGCAACATCCCTGGTAATGTCTAATATTGGGAATCCAAATGTCTCTATTTTGTTGTTTGCATTTCCCTCTTCATCTTCCATATCTCCAAATAGCATGTTGTAGGGTGTTGGTGATGTCTCCCCACTAAGTGATGGTTCAATCACTGGGTTGGTTGGTATATCCAACTGTTCCAATACCTTGTGTGTTTCCCCAATGGCAGATTCAACCTCTTCCACCACTACCTATGTCCCTTTTCCAGTTATTCCTTTTGATTGGGTCACCAATGCTTCCCTTATTGCTTGTTATACTATGTTTTCATTCTGAAGAATGGCTTCATATTTGGTACCTTTAGTTGTAGTTTCAATTACTGCCTTTGAAATTTCCTCTCTAAGGATTTTTCCTACAAAAACACTAGTTGAATTAGTATGTTGGGTTTTTCTTGAATTTTCTGTAACTTTGGGGGGTTTTCTTTAATTTTCGATGTAACAAATATACCTTTTATATCTCTACGTTTATGCATAAAAAGAAATATCTAAATACTAATTCACACAAAATTCAATTACTAAAGGTAAGAGGGCAACTTGACTTTGGAGAAACCCCACTAAAGTGGATGTGTGGGCTCTTCCCTCACATCTTACCATCTTCTCCCCACCCTGAAGTTTCCATTAAAACAAATCCAAAACCATAAAAGAAATCTAATGCAAAGCACTACCAATTATTGTTTACAACACCCCGACAATCACACCAAAATGTCGGTGCAATTATATGTTCAATAAAATGCAATCATCTAATATGTCAATCTGGTTTCGTAATCAATAGAGTTGATGTACTGTATGTACCAATAAAAGATAATTGTCTATGTCTACTAAGTATAGCCTATGTAAGAAACTACTTCTGAAACTTAACACTTTGTTTCACACATTTCAAATAACACTCCACACATACAATTCCAAAACCAGAAAGAAAAATTGATCAACAAATGTATAACTTAGAATTATTGTCCAGGGGATAGATATGCTCATTGTTGGCTCATGAAATATAGAGATGGGATATGATTCTATCTCCTGGAACAACCACACAATCATTCATTAACATTATGGAAACTTAACTGAGCTAAAAGAACTACTAGGCAGGGTATAAACACTCCATTGTAAGTGCATGTATGTCAGATATGGAGGTCTTAATTGTACCTGTATATGCAAAGTGAAACCTAATTAATTCTAGGAAATAAATCTAAGTATGGTAGGATTCTCTATTGAAGGTTCATGTACAGTGAAATATATGTTAGGACCCTATAATGTACCTTTTTTCTCATACTTTTTTCTATTATTACATCCTTTTCCCACTCATATTTAAGCCTACATTATCAGCTTAATCTATTTTTCCAAAGGTATATAACGTTTATTCTCTTTGCTATATGTTTAATTTGTTTTACATGTAATTTTACATTACTCTCATACTTAGCCATTAATCAGAAATATATAGTTGCTGAAACAGTTTGAAGACTGCAGTTAATATATCGTTGTTTCTTGAAGACCATGTTGCTGAAACAGTCAAACAGTATGTAAATCCCGTTGCTGAAACAGTCTGTGATTTGCGATGCTGAAACAACATTTCACATACAACAGTAACAAGAAAAATGAGCTATTACATTGGCTGCAACAATTGTACCTTAAGCCCTGACCATTACAACCATCATTGTTGCTTGAAGACCATGTTGCTGAAACAATCAAATAGTACACAAATCCCGTTGCTGAAACAGTCCATGATTTGCGATGCTGAAACAATATTTCACATACAGTAGTAACAAGAAAAGATAAATAAAGGAGTTGTTACACTGGCCGCAATTGTTGTACCTCAAGCCAGCACCATTACAACCACTATAACAACATTTTTCTATGGAAGATCAGAATATCCTATTCCAGCAGAAAAGATTAGATCAGACTAAGAATAGGATTTGTATGTACACATGTAATTTTATGCTTAATTGTATTAAGGGGATTCTCCTCTTTAAATAGGAGATAAATCAGCATTAGAGGGGAGATTATGAAAAGCTTAGCTAGAAGGGAATTATAGAGAAGGAGTGTGTTCACTTTGGATATTGTAACTTGTCACATTTGACAGATGAATAAAAGATCATTCTGAGCATTTCTTCTTAGTTCCTTTCATTTCTGGGGAATCTTGTGAGAAGGAGAGGGCCCACCTTATTGACAAGATTCACCCATTAGTTTTTGTAGTGTGTTAGTATTATTTTTATCTATACCTTCTTAAAACTCTATTTTGCTAAAACTTTGTTTCCACTGGTTGTTACATCATTTTCATACAATTCATTCCTAGGTAATTGTTAATCATTTTGATTGGTAATTCTGTTTGCAGAATGAGTTTATGAAAGTGTGATAGTCAGAGACAAGTGCTGAATATTCCTACTTTGGGGAATAGGGTCATGTTCTCTGTTACAGAATAGTTCGTCTTCTTTGCAGTATGCTAAAAGGTTCATTTTTCCTAGGTTGTTGTTTCTTAATGTAATCGAGGATTCTTCTAATAATTATTTCCTTTTGAATCTTAAACTCTGCAATAGATATATTGCTTTTACTATAATTCAGAGTACAACTTCAGTTTGTTCAAAGCAAGGTGTGATTAGTGTAACTTTTACTACAACTGTGGATTGCTTTTGAGATTGAGCATATACTGTGTGTGATTGCCTTTGAAATAAACAGACTTCCCTGGGTTGACAATTTATGTGACACTTGATTGTTTTAACTAATAAGCAATTATAGTGACCAACAATATAGAGACCCAAATCATTCTTAGATATAAAGAATGAAAACAACACTATAGAATTTGTCTAAAAAAAATGTTAAAGCACTTTAAAGGGAATAATTGTCCTTTCCTACTCACGCAAAGATATCAAACCATTACTCAGAAATATCATATACACAACTCTTTCTTACTCAAAATTACAATACATCCTAAATACCTGCTACCAAATGCATCACTAAAAAAAGAATTAAGCGTTGTAATCAAAATATGAAATTACTATGTTCACACACACACACGAGATCATAATCATATTCACAATTAATTACAAAGAGACTTACCTTAGTTGGGTCGGTGGGCCCTTTCCATACCAAAAATGTATCTCTTAGGATAACTTATAGTAGGGAAGGTGTAAACACAAACATATATTCTATAAACACAAGTTATATCATTTCTTCATAAAAATGGAGATACAATTCACAATCATTCTAGAACAAAACTTACAACATAATCATGGTTTTCTTTATTTCTCTCTATATCCTATCATCTACGAGGATCTCTCTTTTAAAGAGAAGTAGTTGTTACAAACCAAGTCTAAATATAACATCAAATGTTTGTATAATATTTACAATTGGATGATTTATCGATTCTTAAGGAAATGATTTCATCCTCATGACATGAAGTGCATGAGTGATGAAATGTATCATGTTTTCCAATGAATAGAAAATGTTCAAACCAAAAAAAATCCTAGAACTCAGAGAGAACAATCACGTTCCAACAACCAAGCCTAGGAATTCAAAATAGGTACTAGACACACACAACTGCATAATATTGGTACCGGACGGGCATAACAAACGGTACCATACACACACAGGAATACATGTCAGTATCAGATGAATGTAACAATTTGTATCAGACACACATTCCTACAAGTTGGTACTGGACGAGCGTAATAAAAAAGTACCGAATGACCTCAGCAACAAGTACCGTACAACCTCAACAACGAGTATTGGATGATCCGAACAATGAGTATCGAACGATCTCAACAACAAGTACCAGACGATCCCAACAACATGAACTGTTAGCATGCATTTTTCTTGAACCATCCAAAGTAATTAGAAAGTTCTTTGGACATCAAATATTCAGTCCTAGTTATTAATAAATCACTATAAATTATGATTAAACATCAGTTACCTCATTGGTTCACAAGAATTTATTAAAAGGCATGTATGATGAGGAAACTAGGAAGAAAGTGCATTTGGATTAGGAAAAATTAGTTAGGATATAGGAAAGATAAGGAAATTGGAGGTGACAAAAAGGAGGCTCAACAGATACTGAGAGATTATATTATTATAATCATGCATGGGTGTTTCTAGAAGATAAATTGTAGGCTCTATCAAATATGGAATCCAAAAGATCAAAACATATTTGAGATTGAGAAGTGGATTGGAGGATGAAGAGATACACTATGTGGATGTCTCTGGGTGATGAAATCACATGCTTTTTCCATATATTTACTAATCAAAGGAAAAGTCAAAATACTATTTGGAAGTTGTAGTCTCTTAGAGGGAATTAGGTTAGAGGCTTTAGATATTTAGAATTTTTGGGGCTTCATTATTTCTCAAACATTGTTAAGGAGTTTGTGAGGGAAAATATTATCGATATTGTCAAGATATGTTTTTTATTCACTAGAATGGTGATAGTAGAAGATAATTTCGAACTTTTTGAGCATGTTTCCCTAGAATAACTATAGATACTGATGTCCAAATTTCAAAAGCATAAGAGCCCCGGGCCCAATGGGTTCACGATTGAATATTTTCTTGGTTTTTTCAATCATCTTGGAGAATATTTGTTAATGATTTTCAAATAGGTTCGGATGATGGGAAATGTCCAACCAGTTTTCAAATCGAACTTCATAGCTTTGATTCCTAAGGTTGACACACCAAACCATTCTAGGGAGTTTTTTCCTATTTCATTATGAAATTGTGTTTACAAAATTATAGAAAATATTTTGGTTTCTCAACCCAATCCTTTTTTTTCCTATTTTTATCTCTACAAAACAATTTTTATTCTTGGAATGTCATCATATTCATGACATTATCAGGGCAGTGCAGGAATGTGTTCATACAATAAAATTCAACAAGTTTTCATATATGGTCATTAAATTAGATTTTTCTAAAGCATATGATCAGACTTATTGGCTCTATGTCAAATTGTTTTTTATCCATGTGGGCTTCTCACTTTATTTGGTCAACTAGATTATGGGTTGTATTATGTCTATGGTTTATGTAGTTATTGTGAATGGATCAACCTCTCCTTATTGAATCCTTTGAGATGGATCTTCCAGGTCTTCCCTCTCTCTCCATATTTGTTCTTACTGGTCACATAAGGACTTAGTCAATCCATTACAGAAGCAAAAAGTTCTAACAGGCTTCAGGGTATTCAATTTGGTATGGCGGCTAACTTGGAGAAGTAAGCATATTTTTACAATGTTGTTACAACATGGGTAGATTAGGTTTTACCACGTATATTCTAGTATAATGTATTTGACATAAATGAAGGATTGAAGTATTTGGGGTACATTCTCAAACTTAATTCCTACAAAAAAACATGATTGGGGTTGGATTTTAGACTACATTGAAAACAAAATAAATTTATGGTGTCATCAATGGCTTTCTCATGAAGGGAGACTCACTTTGGTAAAGTTGGTCTTGGAAGCCATTCTAGCGTATTGGCATACCTTGGCACATATCCTAAAAGAAGACTTGGCGAAAATTTGACATTTGTGTTTTAACTTCCCATGGTGAGGCAAGGTAGAGAAAGAATTGCAATGGACTAGTTGGCACTCTATTGAAAAACCAAATAAAGAAGGAGGTTTAGGTTTAAAGGATATTCATGCTTAAGGAAAATAGTTGGTGGAAAAATTGGTTTGGAACTAATAAGGAAATTCTTTGTAATAAAATCATCCACAAGAAATATATGGCTCTAGGTTCCATACTCGATTGCATCAAAAGTGATGTTAAAATTTTCAAGGGTGAATATTTACATTGGAAGGCATTGCTATAGTCCTTCTCTATCATTAGTTCAATGTTATCCCCGTGGTTGGGGGATGGCTCCTTGGTTCAAGTTGGAGAGATGTGATCATTGCATGTGGAAGATAAATATTTCTTTCACTTTACCTTATTATATATTTCTAGAAGCATGGGATTCATTACATGTCACATTTTAAGGATGAAGAAACCATTTATATGTGGAACCAGGGTTGGATGACAATCTAGTCATTGGATTTACAAGGATATTGGGCACGTGATTGGGATTCATATCTATATTCATTAAGGCATTACCACATTAGGTTGAGAGGTGAACCTAATTAGTATTGGAAAATGATGTTCCAACTGAATGGTGGTGGCCTCACATATGGAAAGAAAAATATCCATTTAAGAGTGTTATAACAAGATTATCCTAACCCCATACAAATTGCTTAGAAGGCCTTTTCCATTTCCCTATGCAGACTTGAAGTCCCTTTTTGAAATTCCCAGAGCTAAAAATCATATTTTTCCACATAAACATGACCTAACATCTATACAACATGTGTATATGCAGGTTTCACCATTACAACCCACGTACATCGGGTTTTGTGCCCAAAATTAAAAAATAGTGTTGGGTTTCTATGTCACGTCACGAGATCCATGATCCTTGACCTTCCATATATTGGAAACTTTTTGAATCGACCCTTCAGTTCCATTTCAAGGTTATAAATGGGCCATATCCAACTTGTGGAAGAAGGAGAAGAATTCAACTTTGAGAGCAAAGTTACTCTTGAGAAATTATTCACTTCATATTGTGTTTGCATCTCTTTGTCTTTTTAAGTATGAACACATTGCTCATCTCCCAAGATTTTCCCTATTTGATGGAGAACCTCATTGTCTCTCTTATATGATCTTGCCTTTGGTGGAGGATTGAAGTGGTAGAGGCCGAGCTTGAAGGGAATTAGTTTCTTGGTTCTGAGGTGTGCCGACATGGAATTTTTTCACTCATACACTTCTGTTGATCATATTTTAATAGAAATTCTCTTTTCTCATCCAATTAATGTCTTGAAAATATTCGAATTGTTATTCCATGGGAATATTTGTTATGAATATTGATGGATTATGATATTATATGTGCTACCTTTATAAATTATCACCATATTCTTGCGTATATTGGTTGTTGAGGACAGGTTGCAGGTATATAGCTTTGGGTCAAGTGCTCAATGGTGGTCTTCATCGAACACCTAGACTAGGTAGGATCTGTATCTTTTCTTGTTAACCTGTTTGTTTATATAATATACTTGAGAGTAGAGTTGATTTCTACATTCATTCTGTCTGTTGTGGTTTACCCCATGCCATAGAGTGATTTTCCTTGTAACAAAATTGGCGACCATACTGGGGATTGAATATTATTTTTCTGTTTTGGAGTGTTTTTCTCCTTTCATTGCTCTCAGTTAGCTTGAGTTTCCTTGTCATATGATTTCTTGACATCCTATTTTAATTTTGAAATTGAGTTTCTTATCCTTGTCCTTAAAATGGCAGTGTTTTAATACATATATGCGGTTTTTCCCTTGACATACGCATACATATGAGATCTGTCTTTCTATAGCGTGTGTACATATGCAATTGTTTCCTAGACAGTCATGTACATCATCCTTTTTTTCTTAATTGTTGAGATTGGTGTTTGTTGGGTAAGTTTCAAGGGTTGTTGAGTCTTCTTGGGTCTCTATCATAAATGTTAAGTGCCTACAGAGTGATAGGAAACCTTTATTTGGTTGAACTTTCAGGAGGTTTTTGATCCATATGGATATCGGTGGCCGCCCACATTTTTCCAACTAGCTCAAAATAGTTTTCTAACATTTTTGGCAATTTACTGTTTTTAGCAGTTTTTACTTCTGGGGCCATTTTGAGGGCCTAAATGAAGGTTTTTCGGTATTGAGATCCTTAATGATAGCTGAAGGCATGATTGATCCCCCAAAATGAATTTCCTCGATGATAACTTTCCAACGGGCTATCACACGCCTAAAATGAAGATCATATGCAAAAGTTACGACCCCGGGAAGTTGATGTACTAGCTTACCCAAACGGGGCCCACATGACTTTTGGCGTTTCATCTCCTGGGGTTAGGTTTTGTATTTCTAGGGTTTTTGGAATTCTTTATTATTGTAAAAATGCCTTCAAAGCCTCATTGTAACTTTCTTCTTGTGAATGCGCACTATCGTCACATCTCTTCTCAGAGATAAGCCGCCACCATTCCAGCAAGCTTGTTTCCGCTGCATTTCACAGTTTCAGCTTATTTCGTTATTGAATAGAAAACCAGTTTTACTGTATCTCTGTTATTTTGTGTTAAACACCTACTAATAATCTGTATTCATTTCGTTCTGCTCATAAAATCCAGATCAATGGTATCAGAGCGGTCTTCTCCTTGTCATCTTAATGCATGTCCCCAACAAGGTCGGAGTACAAAGAGTTGGGTCTCGAGCTTGTTTCTCTTGAGGACAGAAGCTCTCACACACCCAAGCGAACTCCCATGGTAGGAGAAAATAAAGATGACGGGACATGAGATCCTTTCAAACTGTTGATTGAGGAAGCCCTCACGCAACAGAGGAACGAGATGATGGATAGTTTCGCGCAAATCCTTCGGCGACTACCAACAAGCGATGCATCTTCTTCGAACGGAGGTGCCGCTCCCTTCAAGGTACAAATAAAATTTGATATTCCTATATTTGAAGGTTAGATAGAAGCAGATGTTGTAGATAAGTTGTTGAATCTACTAGAAGGGTATTTTTCTGTTCATAAATTTTCGAATAGAGAAAAGATTACTTTTGTCTCCTCAAAGCCATTCCCCATGTCAAAGATTGGTGGGAAAATTTTTGTGAGCAAAAGGAAATAGAGGAAACCTCATTATTTTCAGTCACAACCACCTGGGAATCCTTCAGGGATGCTATCAAAGAACAATACTACCCTGTCGGAAGTTATGACGACCTATATACCAAATGGACCACACTGCAGCAAGAAAGAGACCAAGCAGTGCAAGATTTCACAAATATCTTCCATACCTTGCGCACCAAGTTGGGTATCAAAGATTTGGAGGGACATATAGTGCTCAAGTATCATGGTTCTCTACATAGATACATCCAAAATGAAATGTAATTTCTAGACATCTCATCCTTGGGCATGGCCTACCAATATGTCATCAAAATCAAGCAGAAGCTCAAACAAAAGACACGACAATTTGGGCCTGGGAACCCCTCACAACAAAATCCAAGAAAGGGTGGCCCCAACCCACCGAATAAAGGACAAAGCAGAGATGGGCAGTATCAAGACAACCAATACAAGCCACAAGAAAATAAGGACACCGGAAAGACAAATAAATATACCGGGAAGTGGTGCAACTTCCATAAGAGCCCTTGGCATAACACTGTTGATTGTCGCTCAAAGAAGTCGTTGGTGGCTGAAGTGAAATCCTTTGAATTAGATGTAGATTCTGACTCCGTAACAAAACCAGAAAGGGGAAGATGGATTATTGACACATAACCCAGTGCCACCATTGCTACCACCAAGATCTAGCCTGGTGAACCAGAAGAGCCAGAAGAAGGAGAGAACCTCTTCAATTCACATATGTGGGTAAAAAGCACCCACTGCACTTCATCATTGACAGAGGTAGCCAGAAAAACCTCATCTCAGTAGAGGTCGTCAAGCGGCTAACCCTACCAGCAACGCTGCACCCACAACCCTGCACCATTGGATGGCTCCACCAAGGAAGCGATCTCTGCGTCGGCCAACAATGTCGACTGTCATACGGCATCAATCCCTTCAAAGATGAGGTATTGTGTTATGTTGCTTATCTTGAAGTTTGTGATGTTATTTTGGGCCAACCTTATTTATGGAAACATCATGTTGTATATGATTCTAGGCCTCGTAGTGTTATTATTACTTTGAACAGGAAATTGTACATGATACCCGAGGAAGTCCCACCTAGTGCTATTTCCTTGATCTCTGCTAAGCAATTTAGGAAGGTCATCTCTCAGATGGGGAAGTTTGTCTTCTTCTTGATTCGCTCTCAGAATAAGAGAAAGATCGCAGCCACATCCAGGGTCTCTGCGGCCGACCTCTCCACACATCAGAAGCAAGTAGATAAGGTCATGGAAGAATACTCGGATATCTTCTCCTCACCTACAAGGGTACCTATGCACTGCCAGGTCAAGCATCCCATCGATCTGACCCCTAGTGCACCACTGCCCAATTGACCAGTCTATCATCCCTCTTTGTTAGATAATGAGGAGATCAAGAGACAGATCCAAGAACTGCTCCACAAGGGGCACATACACCCTAGCTCATCACCTTGAGGGAGACCAATCGTGCTGGTACAGAAGAAAGATGGAACCTGGTGACTCTGTATTGATTACCGGGCTCTGAATAAAATCACTGTCAGAAATCGATACCCGATTCCTTGACTCGATGACCTCCTTGATCAACTCACGAGGGCCAAATACTTTAGTAATATTGATCGGAAGTTTGGCTACCACCAGGTCCCGATAGAACAGACAAATGTATGGAAGACCGCCTTCAAGTCAAAGGAAGGACTTTTTGAATGGTTGGTCATGCCCTTCGGTTTGAAAAATGCTCCAGCCACTTTCATGAGGATGATGGACAATATCCTGTGACCATTCACCAATACTTTTGTAGTGGTGTATCTGGATGACATTCTAATTTACAGCAAGACTTGGGATGAACACTTGTAGCATATTCAGCAGGTTCTGCACACCCTGCAGCAGCACAAGCTATACGCCAACCTGGAAAAATGCTCCTTAGGCATGGACAGGGTCCATTACCTGGGCTACATCATTGATCAACATGGTGTACATGTGGATCCAGCCAAGATCCAAGTCATCCATGACTGGCTAGCCCCAACAACACTCACTGAGCTTCGGAGCTTCTTGGGACTTGTTAATTTCTACCACGGTTTATTGTTGGGTTTCTCCCATATTGCATGGGCCCTCAGCCAAATAAACAGGGGTGGTGGTAAGGTGAAATTTACGTGGGGCCAGTCCCAACAACAAGCGTTTTATGATTTGAAGCAGTGCTTGTGCTCAACCACACTACTTTCACTACCAGACCTGCATCATCCCTTTGAGATCGAGACAGATCCTTCAGACTATGTCGTGGGTGTCGTTCTCACTCAGCACGACCACCCCATGGCCTATCATAGTGAGACACTATCAGATATTGTCCGTAAGTACCCTACTTACGACAAAGAAATGTACTCCATTGTGCAAGCATGTCGCCAGTGGAGATATTACATTCTTAGGAAGGAGACAGTCATCCACACTGATCGTAAGCCACTGCAGTTCATGCAGACACAGGGAAAACTGCAAAATGATCGCCATCAAAAGTGGTCCACATACTTGCAGCAATTCCACCTCAACATCAAGTATAAAATAGGAAGCACTAATTGCGTTGTTGATTTCCTCAGCAGACTACCAGTCATGACACTCACCACGGTGCTAGACTCTTGCAGCCATGAGACATCTAGATGGCCCCAAATCTATGAGACAGACCCTGACTTCGCCACCACCTACCAAATGTTGGGTGCAAATGCAGTTGTCGATAATTTCCATCTTCAGGATGGGTTGTTGTGTTGTCTGGGCCATATCTGTGTTCCATCAAGCGAGCGAGCGAAGCTGATCTGGGAAGCCCACTACAGTTGGGTGGTAGGACACTTCGACGTCGAAAAGCAGTGGTGATGCTGCAAAAACATTTCTACTGGATGAAAGTTCGACAAGAGATCGACAAGTATATCAGGTCCTGCACTGCCTGTGTTATTGCCAAACTGACCACTAAGAAATAAGGCTTGTACACCCCTCTTCCTACTCCTGACAGGCCATGGAAATCCATCTCGATGAACTACATGTCGGTCCTCCCATCCACCAAGCGGGGAAATGACTGTGTTTTTGTGGTTATTGATCACTTTTCTAAGATGATGATTCTAGTTGCCTGCAAGAAGAGCATCACAGCAGAGGCCACTGCCAATCTCTTCTTTGAACGAGTCTGGGTACATTTTGGAATCCCACAAACCATTGTCTCAGATCGGGATAGTTGATTTCTCAGCACATTCTGGTCGAGCCTCTGGTCACTGCTCGACACCAAGCTCACCAAATCCATGGCCTTAAACCCCCAGACAGATGGCCAAACCGAGGTTGTAAATTGAATGATTGTGAATATCCTTCACATGTATAATTCAAAGAACCCTCACACATGGGATGAGATCCTTCCTTATGTCCAACATAGATACAACCAAGCCTTGCATAGCTCAACTGGCCACAACCCCTTTAAAGTGGGGTTGGGATTCCAACCATTGGGTCCCATAGATGTTTCACTTCCCCTTGCAGTCACCTCGACTGACTCATATCCTTCTCCAACTGAAGATGACAAAGCCACCCGGTTCATTGAGTGGTTCCATCACATCCACCAACAGGTTCAGGATATCCTACAGAATTCCAATGACAAGTACAAACAATGCCATGATCAACACCGAGTGCCGCATAAGTTTCAGGTGGGCAACAAAGTTTGGTTGCACTTGCAGAAAGAACACCTTACAGGACCCCATCAGAAGCTTCGCCCACTCCGTTATGGACCGTACACTATCACCAAGGCCATGGGGGATAATGATTTTGAGCTCAACATTCCTCCTTTCCTTGGCCTGCACCTAGTGTTCAACATGGATCTCCTTTGCCCTTATTTCCCACCATTATTGGACACCTCAGAAGTAGCAAAACAGATGAAACCAACAGATCTCAAACCTGACTGCATACAACAGGCATCCAATGATCAAATTTTGGATAGAAAAATCAAGGGCACTCGACAACAAAGGATCCAGCTTTATCGAGTCGTCAAAGCAGGGAAACTCCTGCACCAAGGCAAGTGGCTCACCCGGGGCCAAATTCAGAAGAAATTTCCTCATCTAATGGGGGACCTCAATGCAATGGAGACCTTTTCTTCCTAAGGAGGGAGGATTGATCCAGATGGATATTGGTGGCCACCCACCTTTTTCCAACTGGCTCAAAATAGTTTTCTGACATTTTTGGCAATATACTATTTTTAGCAGTTTTTACTTTCGGGGCCATTTTGAGGGCCTAAATGAAGGTTTTTCAGTATCGATCTCCTCAATAATATCCAAAGGCATGATTGAGCCCCAAAAATGAATCTCCTCAATGATACCTTTCCAAAAGGTTATCACACGCCTAAAACAGAGATCGTATGCAAAAGTTACGACCCCGGGAAGTTGATGTACTAGCTTACCCAAACGGGGCCCACATGACTTTTGGCGTTTCATCTCCTAGGGTTAGGTTTTGGGATGTCTAGGGTTTTTGGAATTCTTTCTTATTGTAAAAAGGCCTTTAGAGCCTCATTGTAACTTTCTTCTTGCAAATGCACGATGTCGTCACATCTCTTCTCAGAGATAAGTCACCACCATTCCAGCAAGCTTGTTTCCATTGCATTTTACAGTTTCAGCTTATTTCGTTATTGAATAGAAAACTAGTTTTACTGTATCTCTGTTATTTTTTGTTAAGCACCTGTTAATAATTTGTATTCATTTCGTTCTTCTCATAAAATCCAGATCAGTTTTCTTTCTCATCATCTTTTTCATTGGTTGTCCTTCCATCTTGTGTTGGGTTTTTTCCTTGATATCTTGCTTGGTTTGTTTCTTTTTCTTATAGTAGGGTCTATATATCAAGTTGTTGTTCATTCCTTGTATTTTCATTTATTTATATTGAAAATACAAAAAAAAAATAGTACATTTTGCATTATTGGCATTTGATCTTTTGGGTTCTTATCGTTGATCTTCATACACGTATGGAAATATTGCATCTTATTTGAAATTGTAGTGTTGAATTGAAAGTTGCATTTTGAAAAGCTTATCATTTGTTGAGAATTGAAGTTAGGACTTTGCATTATATTCATATTCATTTATTTTACTTGTTGAGTCATAACATCATCAGTTTCATGAACACATTTTTTGAGTAAACAAAGCCACTAAAAGTAACATTGATAAATTTAAAATTGATTAGAAACGATTTTGTTTTTCAAGGGGCACAAACTAGCTTAAGATATAGAGCCTTGGAATAGGATTTTGAGAGTAAACTTATTCAAGGCTATTAAGCTCAACATATGTTTCCAACTAAGGGAGTGGTGAAATCCATTGTATAATTGCTGATGTTAGGAGGCTCATATCACACCGAAGTTAAGGACGAGGTCACACGAAGTTGGTTGTGGAGATATCCCTCTAATACCTTCTTAGCGTCAAAGATATTTATGGGGATATTTTCATATCTGGGGCTCTTGCTAGTGCCTTTACCTCTATGAGGGGTGGTGCTTTCAATATTTTGATATTTTTTACCCTATCAATACGGTGGACTTGCCTTACAACTGTTCTCATGCGCATTGGTTATATCGTGGTGGATTTAGTTTCTTGACATAGGTAGCCACATAGGTTACTTGCAAGGGTTATTCTGTAGTTACCCTAGGTAAGATAAGGGTCAGACAAAGCACAACCTTTATGGAGGATTACCTCTCAGGGGGGATCTGAACGACTACGCTCTTAAGCCCACAAGGGTCCTTATAAATGATTATGATACCTCTGGTCTTTTGAAGGGAGTCTCAGGCCCCTCTTGGGAAAGGCATACCTACTTTTGTGAGGGAGGCCCCTTTCAGCCACTATATCTTGTTTTTGTGCATATTGGCCTTTTGTTTATTTTGGTGTGTTGTTTGATTGTTAGTTGGTCTTAGGATTTGTTTTTATTTCTAGAGTATTGAGTCATCATGGAGCCAGAACCTCTTCCCCGCAGGTCTCCTCATTTTTTGAAGTTACCACCACATCTTGACTCTTTTCCTTCTAAAGGGCATAAATTTATCAACATTGGTACACACACCTCCACCTACCAGAATTGTGGTCATACAAGTATGAATATTGAGTTGAGTCAAAAAGATAATGGGAGTCCTTCGACTCCCATACCTACCATAGTTAATGGAACTCCTTCTACGCCTTCGACCACTACAGTTGTAGTGCTGAAGTTTCAAGTCATCACTCCTATCCAACATATGGTTTCTACTCAACCTATAGTGATGAACCCTTTTAGGTCTATTTTTGGTACACCTAGGTACAATACTCATTCCATCCCTACAACCTCTATCCCTTTCTCTTATGGTATTTTGAATATCACATTGCAATTTTCATCATCCATTCCAATGACAAATACAAATCCTAGTAATGGACTTGGGAGAATGGATACTATGGATATTCCACTCTCATTTGGTGGTGACCATATTCCTCAAACGACTCCTACGATTGGAAGCCAAACTCCTTTTCACCCCAGGTCTAATCCTATTCTTAACGCTCCTGGATGGAGTAATCAACCAGGTGGAAAGATGTTTCTTATGTTATGTCCTTTAAACCTACCTACTCCACATCGATTTCGACCAATTCATTTGGAATGACGACTCTACCTCTATCCTTTGGATTTCCACCCGGGGGAGGTCAGTTTCATACTTTGGGCAACCCCCAACCTGAACCTACTCTGACTGAGGGAAATATTTATAACCCTCACTATAAAATTCCTACTGGAATGGTTCCCAACCAACCCATTATGAATAAGTTTGGAGGGCGGTTTTACAATCCCAGACAGGGCGATGGTGCATACTAGAACCCTGGATGGACTATGATTCCCCAACAACAACCTTTCTCGGGAGCTTGGGACCAGATGTCGTGACCTAATATCCATTTTCTCACCACGCTTAATTTTACAGGATTGTCAAGAATAATGAATGACCTTGTGCATCATGATCCGACATGGCCCCCCATCCCCACCAAGTTTCCTTCGGATATTTCAAAATTTGAAGGCAAGACTTGTGAGGATACTAGTGATCACGTCACCACTTTTCATCTTTGGTGCTCTTCCAATTCCCTTAATGATGATTCTATTCATTTAATATTGTTTCAACACACCCTCACGAGGGTTGCAGCAAAATGTTACATAGTGCTACCAGGGGGAACTTACAGGAATTTTAATCATATGGTTTTAGTCTTCCTCAACCACTTCCAATTGCCAATTCGTTACAATGCTGGAATAGAAATTATGTCGGCCCTCTGCCAGGACAAAGACACACATATCTTAGATCACAACCAAGAGTGGCGTATATGGAAGAGGTTGATAAAATATTACATTCCTCTAGAGTTTCCATTGGAATGGTTTCATAGGTATTTACTACCTTATATTTTGACGGATGTCTCTAAATCTAGGGTAACATCTGAAGAGGAAGTGATTTTTAAAGACCAACAGTTAGATCTCATATATGCTTAGTATGGGATGTTATACGAAATTCTTCTTGACACACCGAGGTCAAAATATGACCCTAGACAAAATCTCGAGCCTCATTCCAATGTCAGTATAGTGTCTGCAAATTTTAAATCTATAGAATTAGTGACAAGCCAATTGAAAGATTATTATCTAATCCATTATGTAGGAGGAAAAGATTCGCCTATGTCCTCCACTCCCACTTAGTTGGAGAATGTGCATTATGTGCATTCGTCGACCAATCCAAATGGTAACCATCAACCAAGAGGGAATAAAACAAAAGGACGTGGTAAGAATCGTAAGGGTGGGAGGAATAATAATAACAAACCCAAGGAAAATGTTAACAATGATATATCGAAATATAGTGTTGGTGAAGGCAAGAAAGAGAAGAGGAAGGTGAAGTTTCCTTGCAAGATTTGTATTGATTATCACCTTACCCGCTTATGCCCCAAACTCAAGGAAGTTGCAAGCCTCTTATCCCTACCACTCGATGTACTGACTAATCCTTTTCCACATAATCATCACAAGGCCTCGAGCTCCTCTAATGCCAAAAATGCGGCGAGTGGGAATCAAAACACATCGATGCATGAAGGTGACCATCTATGTGTAAATATGGCCAAGTATCTAATTAATGTAGCCACTCAGTCTTGCAATTATAGTTCTTCATAAGCTATTCTAGGTCTAGAGTCTCCCCCGCCTCCATAAAATCCTTTGCAGATCGAAAATCCAGAGCCTTCGCCTCGTATTTCGAAAGGAATACTCAAATGATCTATCCACAACCCCAATGCTAGAGCTACCCAGAACTACTTTATTGTCAAATATCTAGGCCAAACGCCTTGTGCGATTTCACCTTTGGAGGTACTCCAGACATGTCCTTCATAGATGAATTCCTTACTATCTACGTTAGGAGCTCTAGACCTGTGTGGCTCTAAGGTTATCAAGTTTGATGTTACGAATGTTCAGCTTCACTTTCCTTACCATGTGGCCTTCCAAATCCATGTGGATTACTCAAAGTATACCATAAAGGGTATTGTTATTGATGAAGGCACTACAATGTGCATGATTTCCCTAACCTATTGGAAAGCCATTGGCTCTCCAACCCTATCTCAATATCCGACTATGGTGACCTCATTTTATGGTTGTTCTTTCAATACCCATGGTATTATTCCTACCTTTCCAATGCATTTCGGTGGAAATATAGTGGTGGTGGATGTCGAGGTGGTTTATGCACCCCTTGACTATAAACTATTACTAGGGCATGATTGGACTTATGTTATGACTTCAGTCGTATCATCCATTTTCCATACATTATGTTTTCCTTACGAAGGGAAAATCATGGTGATTGATAAGTTGTCCTTTGCGCATGCTAGAGCCAATGCATTGGTTGGACCTTTGATCCCTGTGATCGACAATTATTAGCCGACAACTGGGGATATTGGTGTCAGAATGTATTCCTCCCCTATGTGTACCTTTGATTCTGTGGAACCAATTCATCACATTTATGCCATTTCTAGTAGGTCTTCTTTGTCAATGAGGTATGTTCCTTTCCACACATTTTAAAGATCCTTGGACCCTACCTTCCCCGACCATGTCTTATGAAGGTCAGTCACATATTGGAATGGAAATTCCACTCTCAGTAGTAGAGATAGTGTATCAGGTTGTTCTCGACTCTACTGCTGACCCAGATCCCGTCTCCTCGCAGACGAATGAGGAGGATCCTATTCTCTAGCCTGTATGGGCCGCTTCTTCATCTTGATCACATGATTTCATCGATGATACTTTACCTTTGGATGAATCAATATTAGAGGCCATCAATGGTTCTAATAGGCCATGGGATGATATGCATCATCGCTCTTACTTCCTCCCAGAGCTTGTTAGGATCGAACAAGATGATTTTATATCTACCTTGAGTGAGATAGTTGGTCATGCCATAGTTCCACTTGATATGCACAAAATTTATTTCGAAGGAAACATGGTGAGTACTTCTCCTACCATCACAATCGACATATCTTGCATTTATGGTAAAATTAAAAATGTATATATCGGTGTGGATTGTTCTCCTGAAGGAATTCATATCTACACCTATCTCTCCAAGGAATTTCTTGATGTATTTGCTTGGTCATATGAAGACTTTCCAAGTATAGACCCTCATGTTTTCAAACATGATATTAAAACCTACCTGAATGCTAAATCTGTTCAGTAATGAATTAGAGTTGTTAATCCTAGGAAGGTCCCTGCTATTAAGGCAGAGGTGGAAAAAATGCTTAATGCTAGTTTTATCTACCCGTTTCCCTTGACTGAATGGGTATCAAATCTTGTTCTCGTGAATAAGAAGCAAGGAACCATCCATGTGTTTATGTATTTACGGGACCTGAATAAGGATTTTCCTAAAGACAACTTCTCGACACTTTTCATTGATCATATTATCTATGAGTGTGTGGGAAGCGAGGTTTTTTCTTTTATGGACAGATTTTTAGGAGACAACCAAATTCATATTAAACCCGAGGATCACCATAAGAGGACATTTATTTGTCCTTGGGGTACTTTCACATACCAGAAAATTCCTTCCATCCTTAAAAACATCGGAGAAACCTTCCAATGAGCCATGACCTTCCCTTTTCACAATCTCAAGCATATATTTGAAGCTTACCTCGATGGTATCGCTTCTCACTCTCGCAAGAGAGTGGATCACTCTGTCCACCTTCGACGGGTTTTTGAGAGATGTCGGTATTATCGCATTGATTTAAACCCTCATAAGTGCATATTTTGCATTAGGTCAGGTTGTATTTTAGGATTCTTAGTTTCTGAGACTAGGATCATGGTAGATCCTTCGATTATTAAGGAAATACTTCAATTTCCTACCCCACACAACATTGGTCAGCTTCAAGTTTTATAGGGGAAAGATACCTTCTTATGTCAGTTTATAGTAAGCTATGCCAATATTACTAAGGGTTTCATGAATCTATTGAAGAAGGACACTTTGTTTTTATGGGATGAGTGAGCCCTAGAATACTTCGATTCTCTTAAGAAATCCTTGGTATCGATGCCTCTGCTGAAGCCTTCAGACTATAATATAAGTTACTTTCTTTATATCGCCACGTTCGAAGGGACGGTTGGTAAGGTTTTTGATACGGATTTTATGAGCATAACAAAATGACTATAGATTATTAACCGATGCTTCAAAAAAAATAATAGAGATATACTAAAATTGGTTTTCTATTCAATAAGGAAATAAGTTGAAACTGTAAAATGCAGTGGAAACAAGCTTCTTGGAATGGTGGCAGCTTATCTTTGAAAAGATATGTGATGACTGCGCTCATTTGCAAGAAAATGATTACAATGAGGCTATAAAGGAATTTTTACAATAAACAAGAATTCCAAAAACCCTATACATCCAAAAACCCAACCCAAGGAGATGAAGCACCAAAAGTCATGTGGGCCCCATTTGGGTAAGTTAGTACATCAACTTCCGGGTCATAACTTTTGAATACAATCTTTGTTTTAGGAGTGTGATAGCTCATTGGAAACGCATCATCAAGGAGATTCATTTTGGGGCCTCAATAATTACTTTGGATATAATTGAGAAGCTCAATCATGAAAAACCTTCATTTAGGCCCTCAAAATGACCCCGAAAGTTAAAACTGCTAAAAGTAGTAAATTGCCAAAATTGTCAGAAAACTATTTTGAGCTAGTTGGAAAAGGTGGGTGGCCGCTGATATCCACCTAGATCAATCCTCCCTCCTTAAGAAGAAATGGTCTGAATTGCGTTGAGTTCCCCCATCAGATGAGGAACTTTTTGTTGAATTTGGCCTCGGGTGAGCCTCTTGCCTTGGTGCAGAAGCTGCCCTTCTTTGACGACTTTATAAAGTTGGATCCTTTGTTGTCGAGTGTCCTTGATCTGTTTGTACACAATATGATCATTGGATGCCTATTGTATGCAATCGGGGTTTAGCTCTATTGGTGTCAGTTGCTCTTCTATGTCTGAGGTGTCCAATAATGGTGGGAAATAAGGGCAAAGGAGATCCACGTTGAACACTGGGTGCAGGCCAAGGAAAGGAGGAATGTTGAGCTCAAAGGAATTATCCCCCACGGCCTTGGTCATGGTGTAAGGCCCATAACAGAGTGGTTGAATATTTCGATGGGGTCTCGTAAGGCATTTTTTCTGCAAGTGCAACCAAACTTTGTTGCCCACCTGAAACTTATGTGGCACCTGATGTTAATCATGGTGTTGCTTGTACTTGTGATTGGAATTTTGTAGGATATCCTGAACATGTTGGTGGATGTGTTGGATCTTCTCAATGAACTGGGTGGCTTTGTCAGTTTCAGTTGGAGCAAGAGATGAGTCGTTTGAGGTGACAACAAGGGAAAGTGCAACATCTATGGGACCTAATGGTTGGAATCCCAACCCCACCTAAAAGGGGCTATGGTCAGTTGAGATATGTAGGGCTCGGTTGTAGCTATGTTGAACATAGGAAATGCTCTCATCCCATGTGCGAGGGTTCTTTGAATTATACATGCGAAGGATATGCACAATCATTCGATTTACAACCTCGGTTTGGCCATTTGTCTGGGGGTGGAAGGCCATGGATTTGGTGAGGTTGGTGTCCAGCAATGACCAGAGACTCGACCAGAATGTGCTGAGAAATCAACTATCCCAATATGAGACAATGGTTTGTTGGATTCCAAAATGTAAATAGACTTGTTCAAAGAAGAGCTTGGCAGTGGCCTTTTCTGTGATATTCTTCTTCCAGGCAACTAGAATCGCCATCTTAGAAAAGCGATCAATAACCACAAAAACACAGTCATTTCCCCGCTTGGTGGATGGAAGGCCCAACATGTAGTCCATTGATATGGATTCCCATGGCCTTTCAAGAGTAGGAAGAGGGGTGTATAGGCCCTGTCTCTTAGTGGTCTGTTTGGCAATAGCACAGGCAGTGTAGGACCCAATATACTTGTTGACCGGTTGTCCAAGTTTTAGATAGTAGAAATTTTTATGTAGCATCACCACTGTCTTTTGGATGTCGAAGTGTCCTGCCACCTGACTATAGTGGGATTCCCATATCATCTTTTCTCACTCTCATTATGGAACAAATATATGACCCACACGACACACCAACCCATCCTGAAGATGTAAATTATCAACAATTGCATTTGCACCCAACATTTGGTAGGTGATGGAGAAGTCCAGGTCTATCTCATAGAGTTGGGGCCATTCAGAGGTCTCATGGCTGCAGGAGTCTAGTAACGTGGTGAATGCCGCAACTGCCAGTCTGTTGAGGCAATCAACGATGCGATTGGTGCTTCCTGTGATGTTGAGGTGGAATTGCTACAAGTATGTGGACCACTTTTGATGGCGATCATTCTGCAATTTTCCTTGTGTCTACATGAACTGCAATGAATTATGATTAGTTTGGATGATTGTCTCCTTCCTAAGAATGTAAATGTCTCCACTGGTGGCAGGCTTACACAATGGAGTACATTTCTTTGTTGTAAGTAGGGTACTTACGAACAACATCTGATAGTGTTTTACTATGATAGGCCATGGGGTGGCCATGCTGAGTGAGAACGACACCCACTACATAGTCTAAAGAATTTATCTTGGTCTCAAAGGGTTGTTGCAGGTCTGGTAGTTAAAGTACTGGGGCTAACCAAAAGCGCTACTTCAAATTGTTGAACTCTTATTGTTGGGAATGGCCCCATACAAATTTCACCTTACCACCAACCCTAGTTATTTGGCTGAGGGCCCATGAAATATGGGAGAATCCCAACATGAACCTACAGTAGAAATTGGCAAGGCCCAAGAAGCTCTGAAGCTCAGTGAGTGTGGTTGGGGCTAGCCAGTCATGGATGACTTGGATCTTGGATGGATCCACATGTACGCCATGTTTATCAATTATGTAGTCCAGGTAAGGGACCATGCCCATGTCGAAGGAGAATTTTTCCAAGTTGGCATATATCTTGTGCTATCACAGGGTGTGCAGAACCTGTTGAATATGCTGCAAGTGTTCATCCCAAGTCTTGTTGTAAATGAGAATGTCATCTAGATACACCACTACAAAATTATTTGTGAATGGTCACAGGATATCATCCATCATCCTCATGAAAGTTGTTGGAGCATTTGTCAAACCAAAGGGCATTACCAACCATTCAAAAATGCCTTCCTTTGACTTGAAGGCGGTTTTCCATACATCTGTATGTTCTATTGGGACTTGGTGGTAGCCATACTTCAGATCAATCTTACTGAAGTATTTGGCCCTTGTGAGCTGATCAAGGAGGTCGTCGATTCGGTGAATCGACTACTAGTTTCTGATAGTGGTTTTATTCAGAGCCTGGTAATCAATGGAGAGTCACCAGGTTCCATCTTTCTTCTGTACCAGCACGATTGGGCTCCCACAAGGTGATGAGATGGGATGGATGTGCCCCTTGTGGAGCAGTTCTTGGATCTATTTCTTGATCTCCTCATTCTCTAACAGAGAGTGGTGATAGACTAGCCCATTGGGCAGCGGTGCACCGGTGGTCAGATCGATGAGGTGCTTGATCTGGAAGTGAAGAGGTACCTCGGTAGGTGAGGAGAAGATATCTGAGTATTATTCTATGACCTTATCTACTTGCTTCTACTGTGTGGAGAGGTTGGCTATAGATACCCTCGATGTGGTTGTGATATTTCTCTTATTTTGAGAGAGAATCATGAAGAAGACAAACTTCCCTATCTGAGATATGACCTTCTTGCATTTCTTAGCAGAGATCAAGGAAATAACACTAGGTGGGACTGCCTTGGGTATCCTGTACAATTTCTTGTTCAAAGTAATAATAACACTATGAGGCCTAGACTCATATACAACATGATGTTTCTATAAATAAGGTTGGCCCAAAAGAACATCAGAAACTTTGAGACGACAAACATCACACAATACTGCGTCTTTGAAGGGCTTGATGTCGTATGACAGTCGACATTGTTGGCTAACTCGGAGATCGATTCCTAGGCGGAGCCATCCAGTGGTGTAGCGTTGTGGGTGCGGTGTTGTTGGCAGAGCCAGCTGCTTGACGACCTCTATTGAGATGAATTTCTTCTGGCTATCGATATCCACGATGAAGTGCAGCAGGGTGCCTTTTACCCACATCTGTGAATGGAAGAGGATTTCTCCTTCTTTTGGCTCGTCTGGTTCACCAGGTGTTATCACTCCAGGAAACTACTTAGGGTTGTAAGCTAAGTATGCCTGTTAACTTAAGAATTGAATATTTTTTAGTAGGTGGATCAATGGGATACTAAGATAGCACAATGGAGAGATGACTTATCCAAATAGCTTAATGAACCAGTGCTTTTAGAAACTATAAATCAGATGCCAATAGCAGAAAAGGTGTGAAGAATATTGCTTAGACAACCAAATACATTGGAATGCAGGGTTTAAATAACCAAATACATAAATAATGCAGGGTCACACTAAGCAAATGAGAAATTCCTCCATTCAAATCATGAACATAAGCTGAACTAATTTAAACAGAGTACAGAATAAAGATGGATGAAAAATCTGATTACAGCAGCAAAAGAAAACTGTGATTTTGTATTAGGATAAGCAATCAAAGCGTAGGCCAAATTCTCTCCAAGATTGAACCCCTAGAACTCCAAATGTCTTTGGCTTTATAGCCTCTTACAATCAGTTTCAGATCCTAAAAGTATGGATCTGTTTTGCTAAAAATAGTAAAGAGAACTAATTTGCAAAAAGATAGGGATAACACCCAAAAAGAAGGATAATCTCTATGAGTTGTTCCTTAAAATCTGCTTGAACAGTTGGTGAAGTGATGACTAGCCTTCCAAGGCTCCTCCATAAGATTACAAATTCGAATTTGATGAGCTCTTGCATTCATTCCTAAAATTCTGCCTTCAAAAATGACCATACTTGACCAAAGACTCCTCTTTTGACTTGTCTTTCCCAAAATAACCTTTGGATTTGATGGAATAATCCACC
>JASDQU010103189.1:41821-59326 GCA_032191745.1 Picea mariana | reverse complement strand
CCAATGATCAGATTGTGGACAGACATATCAAGGGCACTCGATAACAAAGGATCCAGCTTTATCGAGTCATCAAAGCAGAGCAGCTCCTGCACCAAGGCAAGTGGCTCACCCGGGGCCAAATTCAACAGAAATTTCCTCATCTAATGGGGGACCTCAACGCAATGGAGACCATTGCTTCCTAAGGAGGGAGGATTGATCCAGGTTTATATCAGTGGCCACCGACCTTTTCCAACTGGCTCAAAATAGTTTTCTGACATTTTTGGCAATTTACTATTTTAGCAGTTTTTACTTCCGGGGCCATTTTGAGGGCCTAAATGAAGGTTTTTTGGTATCGAGCTCCTCAATGATAGCTGAAGGCATGATTGAATCTCCTTTATCATACCTCCTCGACGATACCTTTCCAATGGGTTATCACACGCCTAAAACGAAGATCGTATGCAAAAGTTACGACCTCGGGAAGTTGATGTACTAGTTTACCCAAACGGGGCCCACACGACTTTTGGCGTTTCATCTCCTAGGGTTAGGTTTTTGGATGTATAGGGTTTTTGGCATTCTTTCTTATTGTAAAAAGGCCTTCAGAGCCTCATTGTAACCTTCTTCTTGCGAATTCGCATTTCCGTCACATCTCTTCTCAGAGATAAGCCACCACCATTCCAGCAAGCTTGTTTCCGCTGCATTTTACAGTTTCAACTTATTTCGTTATTGAATAGAAAACTAGTTTTACTGTATCTTTGTTATTTTGTGTTAATAACCTATTAATAATATGTATTCATTTCATTTTTCTCATAAAATCTGGATCAGTGGGACAAAAGGTATTCCCTTCTTATCTTTAGAACAAGTGTTCACAATTGGTTTATTCCCTACGTCAATGCTCGTCGTAGGATTTTCTACTGATTTCAAAGCCTGTAACAGGAAGTCTTTTTGCTGAGGGATCCTACAAATTTCCATGAAAGATATATTAGCCTTCAACTTCTTCAAATATTCAACTACGTTGTAATCAATTTTGGGCAATTCTCGGGTATGGATGCTTATAGGATTCTTATGAGAAGCAAAAGGTGCTTTCGAGTGATTGGGAGTTGACCTTTCCCCAGACATTTGGGTAGTGATAGGATCTTTCGAGACATGTGGACCCTTACTTCGCGTTTTCACAACCAAGACCTCCGTGGGTGGTTATTGAGACTCAAATAAGTCATCGAAAGGCATGATTAGGTCGGGATCCCATATCATCATGGTTGTATCTTCTGGTGGATCAATCTATTCCTGGTCAACAACGTTCAAAACTGAACTTCTTGGTTTTTTGGTCAGGGAGACTTCATCTAGGAACCGATTGGCCATCAAATTCATGGCATGCACCCATTGAGGGCAGTCCCTTTCAGAGTGGTTTTCTTGATGATAAGTACACAAAAAATCATATGCCATAGTAACCATATCGATATTTAAGTTAGTTGGGGGAGGTTCAATTGCTTTGAATGACGAGTTTCTTTTAAAGAAAGGCTTATAGGACCTTTGACCTTGGTTTCATTCCCTTGCATTTCTCTTCATATCTATGATCTCGTTGGATAACTTCTTAACCATGTGTTGTAGGCCCTCTATGTCCCCGCTTCCCTTTTCAAGGGCTTGTTATGCTTGTTTCCCTGGGGGTCTAGTGAGCAATAACCTTCTCCGGGGAGTGGTGTGAGCTTCTTTCTTGACTAAGGAGACCTAACTCTCTTTACATCCTTTCATTTGGAATTCAATTGTTTTGGCTTCTTCAAAATTCTCAGCTAGGTTTTGTTTAATAACCCTCTTCACAAACATGGAAATATAAGTTGGGAGGGCATTAGTGTATACTTCGATTTGCAACTCCTGAGTAGGTTTAGCTTGAGGAAGGAATTTGTTTAGGATGGTGGTGAATCTTTGATTAAAGTCTTTGACCCTTTCCTTCTAACTCATGGTGGCGGAAAACAATTTAGCCATCAGAGCTCCTGTAGTAGTCTCCTCTGCAATTTTTTCTAAAAAATCCTTCTGGAATTTTGTCCAGCTAGTTATAGATCCTACAGGCAGATTAAAATACCACGTGGAAGTTGAATTCTCAAACATATAGGGGAATAACCTGCATACTACATATTCGTGTTGGACATTCATAAGTCTAATAGCTAGTATGAATTTCTTGATATGATCTTCAGGAAATCCTGAGGTCTCGGGTTCGAACTTAGGGAGTAACTTCTTTGTATGTCGGGGAAGATTATTTACTCGTCCTGGAATGGACAAAGTGCCTCTTTCCAACCAAGGTTGGTTGTTCTGAGGTGGGTTTCCTCCCTCTTCATTGTGGTCATTGTTTTCTTCCATATCGTCAGATCCTGAGATAAATTCTTCCTCTTCCGAAAAATCATCGGACTCAGAGACATTTCCGACTGGTGTTTCAGGGATCAGATTTAGAGGGTGTTCGATTTCAGTGATCACGAAATCTATTAGGTCTTATACTATCTGCACAAAAACCTAGTCGGGGGTTTCGACCACTAGTATGCTTATTTTTTGTCTTCGAGGAAGTATTAGAGCTAAAGACAATGCACCGATATGTCGGGCGTATGCTCTCATGATTCTTCTAAATTGATTTAATTCCTCGTGAGGAAGAGAGTAAGGTATATCAGGGAACAAGCGTTCTTCCTCGGGCTAGGGTGAATTACTCATTTTAGGAGTACTCAGTGTGTGTGAGATGTCTTGGGAATGACAGCCATGCATGTGGGTTGTTTTGAATCTACAGGCTATTTGAAATATTACATGAAATATGTATTCAACCATTCATTCTTCAGGCCCTCCTTCTAGCGGTAATTTTGTTGATGGGTCCTAAATCCATTTATTTCAACAATAGGAACCAAACCATCCACTGAGGCCCAATTAGACTCTGCAACGTTTAATAGTGGAATGGTTCTCCAGATATTGCGATTCGACCAATTAATCGATGGGCTTTACATTTTTTTTCGAAGGCGTCTCCTTCAGTTTGGACTTTCTCTTTTTCTTTTTTCTCTTAGGTGGGACCAATATAAGATGGAAGCTGGTATAACCAACTTTAAAACAAAATTGGAAAAGGTTTTAACTACTAGAGAAGAGGTTGAGCTTGGGATAACCCGTTACTCAAGCATGCAGAAAACAATTTTATACCACATGCCTAGTACTAATACGTTAACCATGTGAGGATCTGATTACTATCTGATATACTAATCATCAGAAAGAAAACACATATGTGATAGATAACAACAAGTAAAATAATTCACTTAACTCTGATCATTCATCACATGATAACACAACGATTCATCTTCATCATTCAAGAAAAGAACTGTAAAACATTGCATCAGATAACTTAACAATAGATCCAATAGCTCTTACTCGTTACAACATCCATTCATGAGACGAGATATGAAATAGTTCTTCTCCACATCCAATCATACATGCATTTGATGAAAACATAAACTTTTCTCTGGTCTAGAAGGACTTCTCAATTAACGGTAGCTTGTAAATAGTTCTTAACAAAACCATAAATGAGAGTTTCTTGCAAAAACCATTGACCCTTAACTAATCAGTTGATGATCTTATTTATAACATAAAATTAACTAAAAATAACGGCTAAAGTGCATATGAGTAAAACAAAATTCACCACATGTTGTTATCTCCTAACAATTTTCTAAAAGTCATCTCAAGGTATCACTTTAAACAGGTGATTCTTCTCGTATTTTGACCAATTGATGAACAAATCCTCATAGGTGTGGGTGTATGGAAATTTGTGATGTTCTATTGAGGTTGCATATATTTATTTGATCTCCACTACATGGGCCCAATACTTGACCAGACTGGCACTTAGCTCTTGTAGCACAACCTGAGCTTTGATCGGGTGTTCCATAAATTGTTGCACCTACCCTAGCGATGTGTCTCTCACCTTTGACTATCTTTTGGCCCATGATGCATCCTACTTGGTGTGCTATTCGACTGTGTTGCACAAGTCGACAAATTCATCGGGTGTGCCGAACTCGGGAAGTTCAATATCCTTCATCACCTTGTTGATTTTCTGACCCAATTTCTCTCGAATTTCCCGGTGAGGTTACTGAGCCATGTTTTCTCAATACTCGGAGGCATATTTCCTACAATCTAAATTAAAATCATTTATAGATTGCGTATAGAACAACACTTGGAAAAATATATGTATAAATTGTAAGCGTGAAGAATCTAGACTGGTACATACCTATAAATCTTGTTAAACCTGGTTGTTTGATAATTACATGATCTCTACAATCCTTTGAATTGATGGCACTGCTTCTGTTAGCTTTGTCATATTTTCTCTAGTTAGGGTGGGTCACATCCGCGTGCCACAACATGATAGATCAAGTATCGAAAAATATGAGAGTCAAAGTCATGTCAGTGGACGGTTGGCCCTTAGAGTCAAGAAAGGATGTCAGAGCCAAACATGTGCCTATAGTATGAGTATGTTCCAAAAGAATCAGATCCCGTCATAAGGGAAGTCGTTAGGCACCTCAGGTCAAGGCAAGTTGTGCAAACAAAAGTTGCATTAGCAAGTGCATCAACCATCATCAACTCATTATGAAGGTTAGGGAATTGAAAAATTGAGATGATCATACCACACACCCTCTGCAACTTCTATCAGCTGCATCTCACACCCCCCAGAACATACTCACTGCACGAATGTGGCACATAAAACTTTTAGTTTGCTTCAAAACATCCCATCACCAGGAATCCAATGTTCCCTGGAACGTTTCCACTCAATGCCCACTCTATTATAAATTCTGGATGTTCTGCATGTGTTCTACTCACCAAGCGAGCTTATGCACTGTTGGTAATTCACCTCACGATCCCATTCTGATCAAATTTTTCACTTTGTAGCCTTTTTAAGTTCCCTACACATAGGACAGATACACTGTCACACCATGGGAACTCCTCAAAACACAAGATGGGGCGTGTGAAGTAGTCAAAGTGCTAATCTTGAGCCCCAAAACAACTGGGATTCGTTCTTACTCACATCGGTCATTCCCGAGGCTTCAAAAGGAGGTTTCTACCTACACGTGGAAATGATGGTATTGCCCTGCGTAGAGGCCGAAGTGAAATAAGTTAAGCTGGAAGGACGAACGTTGGAAGCCACACCTTCACAACAACAGATACCCCAGAGAAGAGGGAGGCCAAGGAAGAATAAGTAAGCTTGGGAAAACCAAATCCCGATTGAGTAGTGCGCAAGATCGGTCGCCGAGGCATTACTTATGCATGCTATCTGGCTAGAGCCTATTGAAACCACAAGTCGGGGGAGCAGGGGCAGAACGAGGAGGACAAATGCCTCAGGTTCTAATGTTCGAGAGATGAATCAATTGGATCAGGCACAACTCACCATTTCTGAACTCTACCAGGAAAACAGAGAATCAAGACGAAAATTGGCAGCAAATACCCTTGAGATGTCAACATCACAAAGTCATAAAGGGAACGTAACAATGCTCAAGAGACAACTTCGGTAAGCGCAAGATAAAATCGTGCAGCTGCACGAAGCACAAAGGTTGTTGGAAGAATAGAAAATGAAAACATCTCAGGGAGCACGAAGCAGTGGGGATAAAGTTTGCGTGGACCTTGTCAGCACACAGAAGGGGCATGATTGACGAACTCTATTTTGTATTCTCAGATGTGGCACACAATATTAATAGTTTTCCTTTTTGAAAATTTTCATGTTATTAATGTAAACTGGGTTGGTTGGCCAAAAGGTGTAGACGGTGTCTCTTGTATGTAATCTGATCTCGATGGGGATATAATATAATGTCTTGAAATTTGATGAAAGGACTCTGGTTGTAGTGGTTGGATGCATTGTTTCTTCTCTTTGCATGTGCATCTACTGTGTTTTTTGTCCAAATTTTCTTGTAAGTTAGCCACAAATTTATACTTAGTGGTGCTCTGAGTTAATTTGTATTTTCATCAATATCCTTCTGCAAAACACATCTGACGTCAACCGATTTCATCGTATGATGCTAACGTGGAAAAACTGACTTGAGGTGTGACTTGGGCCTCAAGAACCTCTTGTATGTAATCTGATCTTGATGGGGATATAATATAATGTCTTGAAATTTGACGAAAGGACTCTGGTTGTAGTGGTTGGATGCATCATTTCTTCTCTTTGCATGTGCATCTACTATGTTTTTTGTCCAAATTTTCTTGTAAGTTATCCACAAATTTATACTTAGTGGTGCTCCAGGTTAATTTGTATTTTCATCAATATCCTTCTGCGAAACACATCTGACATCAACCAATTTCATCATATGATGCTAACGTGGAAAAACTAACTTGAGGTGCGACTTGGGCCTCAGGAACCGATAACGACTCAGGGGAAAACTATATTGTATGTTTAACCACTCTGGAAATGACATATGGTAGATGAGGAAAGGTGGTTTGATCATGTATCTCCATCGGAGTTGGGGTTTCAACAAGATGCGTGTGTTAAAATAAACTTGGGATGTCAATGTCGAGAGGTATCGGGGGTCAACGATTGGGGATAAGCTTATCACGTTCTCTACGGATTATCTTTCTAAGACTCATCAATGTCAAAAGGTATTGGGGATCGATAATCGACGATATCCTTATGTGATGCTTGTCGGAAAAAAAAATCGCTTCTGCCAACGCCGATGAAGATCGACGTTCAATGAACTTGGTCCTCTCGAGTGATTTTCTTTCATCTTTAATTCTTCCCAATGCTGAATTCTTGAGCACGTCAGGGAAATCTTTTGGCTGTCGATTCTTTAACTAAATGTTAGTCTTTTAAGTTATGGGTTTTCGCATGTTCAAGCAAACTTTGAGAGACTTAAATGAGAAACAAAATGATAAGAAAAGGCAACATTTTTCATACTGAAATCGAATTAGACAGTGCAAAAGATCATGTTGTACCCAAAAAGTAAAATTTGACATAGGATTTTTAGGGTGTGTTGAGTGCTCAACACCAGCCAAGGAGAGCCCTCATCCATATCATCTTGCCAATTTGACCATGCTTTTGTCTTGGTGAAACAACCCTCTAACTCACCAACAAATTCAAAAGAACGACCATTCCAAACTTCTGGTGGTATGGCTCTTCCCTTTAGCGCTTAGGTACAGACTTTAGGAGCAACAACAATGATGAAGTCAATTAGACAACTCTATAGGATTTTCAATCAAATAATAGAGAAAGCGAGTCATAGTTATACTTTCCAGGATGTGTTTGCATAAGAGAAGCATCAAAAAGATACAGAGAAATCAATGGAGGGTTGTTTAAATAAAATTATTGTACTGTCAACTTGACCATAAGTATAACAACGACGAACTTGAATTTTAATTTTGTGGTTGATATCATAGCCCCATTTAACTTCAGCTAGCATATATCATTTTCTTTCAAATATTTCCAAAGATGAATTTTGGTAATTTCATTAATAAAGTAAAAGTGCTCAAATAGAGGTCAAGGGATGGAAAAACAATAGTATGCTTTCTTCTCGAGTGAAGGAATCATGGAAGCGAGAGGGAAATAAGAGATCGCTCACTCAGTAAGGTTGAGATGAGAACAAAACTTCTTAGGCGGGGCCCCAACTCTTGCGTCATGAATTAGTGTTGTTATGTTCTATCTACATTACAAATGGAATTAAATGTTGGTTTTAAATTGTGTGTGAAATTCATTTATGTTTTCGTAGAAGCCTCATGTGATCGACACAATGCATTGTCAGATAATTGTTCCATGCCTAATATTTGATCAAATTATTTGAGTCAATACAATATTTATTAATTGTGAGACTATCGAACCTTGCAAATGAGAAGAGGTGTTAAATCTAACAAAGAAGGCCCAACCAAGATTCCAATGCAAGTTTTTAACAGTAAATATATAAGAAAAATAGCGGGTAACATATATTTATACATAGACATTGGATTGAGTTCTTTTCAGCGAAGCATTGAACATACTTTTCATAAATACATGTAGAGGAGTTACAAAAACAAAACATGCATACAATTTTGTGTTGTTCATCTAGTGCAACAACATGCAGAAGGCATCAACAATCTCTTAAACATGCATACAAAACTGATTATCATGCTTTTTTAGGAACTCCTTGCAGTATTCTTGGTGCACCAAGAGACCACCTCCTTACAGTCAAAAACTTCAGGGACACAACCTGCATGAGCAATTCCAGAGGTCCAAATTACTTCATTTTGGGTGGAAGGGGATGAGTAGTAAGAATATTCCTTGGACCACTGGAAGTTCTGGTCATCACGCCCTAAGGTGTTTACTGTATCTTCACAGAACGGTTGTCGAGTGCCATAAGTTGACGAGAATGTATTTTTTCTCCATATGATGTTTGAAATGAACACTCAGAAGGGATAATATAACCCTCTACAAATCTTGGTTTGATGCATATCAATGGGAGATCTCATCGAGCCTTTCGTTGATTAATCAAAATCTATACGATTCCTGCGTAATGAACTGTTACCATTAAAAATTACTAATTGCATACTTAGAAATAAGTGTGAAGGTGGTGGGGATGACGAAGAGTGATTAAGAATTGGATATTTCGTGAACCCACCAATGCGACGACGCACGAAAGAGATTCCATGATGTTTGAAATGAACACTCGGAAGGGATAATACAACTCTCTACAAATATTGGTTTAGTGCATATCAATGGGAGATCTCCTCAATCCTTTCACCCATTAATGACAATATTTATGGTCCCTGCATGATCTGTTAGCATTAAATCTTAATAATTGCATACTTATAAAGAAGTGTGAAGGTGGTGGGGAGGATGAAGAGTGATTAAGGATTGGATATTTCCTGAACCCGCCAACTCGATGACCCGCGAAATACATTCCAAGAAATGGCCAAGTATGGAAAGTGGTCGTTCAACCTTCAAAATAGGGTCACAAGTTATACTCAGGAGACGTGAGGGCCCGACGATCAAATTGTATGTCTCCCAACTTTTGACTGCAAAATGAGTAGCATAGAACAGGGCATGATGGCAGAGTTAGGCGGTTAATTTGTATATCACAAAACTCTAGGTGTTGTTTGTAGGTCATGGAACAATGGAAGTGCAATGTTGAGCATGCCTACCCGGGAATTGGCGATCGAAAAAGTGGCTAAGTATGGAATGGAGAAGCAGTCGATCGGACTCGTGATACAAAATCATGAGACATTTTTAGAAAAATGACTAAGTAACCAGAAAGGGAAAGTAGAGGAGAAAAATAAAGAGGAATTTGGTTGTCAATTTGTATATCGGGGAACTTTGGGTGTTGTTTGTAGGGCACTTAACAATGGAATCACAATCTTGAGCCTTCCTAGATGAGAATCCACAATCGAAAAATTGGTTGAGTATGGAATGGGGAAGTGGTAAGTGGGACTTGTGATATAAAATCATGAGTGGAAATGTGAACACGTGAATCCGCCAACCCGCACACTTAGACATTTTCCAAAAAATGACTAAGTAACCAAAAAGGGAAAGTAGAGGGGAAAAAGAAAGGGGAGAGAAATTTTTGGAAGGGGGGATTAGTCTTAACAAAGCCCCATTGATGGTATTAAAAGTAACTACGAAGTGAATTAGACAACTGTATAGGCTATTCAATCAAGGAATAGAGAAAGTGAGTCATAGTTATACTTTCCAGGATGTGTTTGCATAAGAGAAGCATCGAAAAGTTACAAATTTTTTTATGAAGGGTTGTTCAAGTAAAATTATTGTACTGTCAACTTGACCGTAAGTATAAAAATGAGGAATTTTAATTTTAGTTTTGTGTGGTTGATACCATAGTTCCATTCGACTTCGACTAGCATATATCCTTTTATTTCAAAATATTTATGAAGAAGAATTTTGGTAATTTCCTTAATCAAGTAAAACTGCTAAAATGAACTACATATTGCATTTTCTTCAAAGAGATTACATTAAAATAAAAGGAAGGTATTGTATATTATTTAAGATCATAGAAAAACTGCTAAGATCCTAAATCTATCATCCAACCATAATTCAAAAACCAGGCCCATGAGAACCTTGAACTACAATACGAAATAACATGAGAAAAAGTCTACCAAACACAAGACAGGAAACAAATCAACAAAGATTGGGCATTGTATCCCATCTATAACCAAATCCCCAAAATGGGCACCAATAATTTTTTCTATTACTATATTACTATGAACCAAGATCACTTTGAACATTTGTTTTTGATAGTACTATGAACCAAGATCACATTGACCTGACAATGTTCTAACATTACTAGTTTTGGAAAAGAGTGTTAGCATTTAACTTAATGGAGTTTGAACAATGCCAAATTTGCAATATTATTAAAAATTCTTGATGGTTCCTTTCATAGGAGAAACCTATTTTGACGGCTCAAAGGATGGACCTGATTTATTCACAGTTGGGTACTTGGTATGAGGTCTTTCATCATGCTTCTCATTCTTGGAGTCAACAATCTTATGGGATTCTAGTTCACTTTGTCATGGCACTGCAAAACTATATTCATATCTTGATTGGGCAGCATGGACATATACATATCATATTGTTTCATTTCTTGTCAATGCATGATATGATTTTATTTTTTTTCGATTCATCTGATATGTCGTATGACATTGTCCTCATTTAATGTAAATTTTCTATGGACACAAAAGTTGTGTAACATGTAGACAATGTTTTCCTTTTTCTGTAGGTATACTTCATATGGAAATTCTTCCAACCTAGGAAGCACATCTTGTAATATAGGTTGTCTAATTGTATAATGTAAAATTATGTTGCTGAGGGTTTAGATGGAAGCGTTGAGGCAATTTCTATATATGTAAGAGATTTTTTTACTACATCGTAGAAAATCAATTGTGCCATCATTTATGAAAGCAGAGGCGGGAGCATGAGAGTTTCATTTGGCACATATAGGCTCGAAGGGGGTCGAGTATGCATTTGCTGCAACCAAAACACCCTCAACCTGTGCACGCGAGCATAGTAGTTAATATATTGAACAATATAATATATATGTCTACAACAAAAAAGCTGCACAAAATTGTTTAAGGCAATGTTTGTGTGTAAAGTGTAGATGGAATTGTATATGTATACGTACAACAATTGTCAAGCTAGTTGGTTTGTTGAGATCCTATACTATGTTTGTTCACAATTATGTTACAAATGTTGCTTGGGTTGTGAGAAATATCCTTTCTTTAACATCTCTTTTCTTTGTTATATTTTTGAAGAGCATTATTGGAAATTTCCCTTTATGCAATTGTTGTTCCATTGAGGAAAATAAATTTGAATAGATGTAGAACAATTATAGTTGCAAAATGGAACAATGTAATAATTGTGTTAGATAACTAAGATATATGAGGATTTGAAAGTAATGGACAAAACTGGGTATGGAAAACGATACCATTTCCTTGTCATTATCTAAGTATACATCTTTTATATCGATAATGTGTTGCAAGCCAACTTTCTCGTGAGTGTGACAGCTACACCAATGGTTTTGAATGGGTAAATGTCATTGCTCTCTACAAGTTGGTTGATTGTTGTGTCCTATATGAAATGATATTCTAAAAAAACCGTGGGAACTTTTTCCACAAGAATTGTTTCATTTAGCAATATAATATGATCACATTCACCATGGTCATATACTATTTTCGGTAATATATTGAAATTTGTAATGGATATTCCATTACCTCGCAAGATCTTTTCTGCATGTTTATGGACAAGGTGTGTAGGGATAGTTAGTGTGACTATCATCATGGCTTCGTTGTCTGTCATGTCATCATGCATAATACATATAGTTTGGGTTTCCTTGTCTAAGCAGGTTCTATACATGACCATTATGTCCCCAACGAACACTTGTCCAGTTTGGCGGATGTTCAAACCTTCTATCAATAGTATATTGGGTGTTATAATTTTAGACCTTGTGACATTTTTTGAACAAAAAAAGTAATGTGAATGGCAATTTGTATCATTTTCTTTTTTTGCATAAATGTACAAGTAGATGCACAATTTGGATGAAGCATGCAAGTCAATGTTTTGTAACCATACCTCTTAGTCTACGGAGATTGCACTATGTTGGGCGTTTCACTTGTGCTCGTCGATACTTCTTGGGAACTGAAAAGCATGTGTTGTAGATGACATCAACATATTTATCATGGCATGGATGAATAAATAAATCAGGATATTTTTTTTCTAAAAATTGAAAGAGAATAATGTATGAATCTTTACCTTTGGCCTTGTTGCTCTGTTTATGTTTGCGATGATTGACTACTCATGCCCATGTCACTTGTCCAACTTTTTCTGATGCAAACATGTGTACATTGAACATAAAAATTAATAAATAAGAATATGCATTGTATATTGTTCATAATTGTTCTAGATGTCACATATAGGCTCGAAGGGGATCGAGTATGAAATAGGGTGTCAAGGGATACTCAGGAGACGCGAGGGCCCGAAAATCAAACTGTATGTGTCATAAATTTTGAGTGAAAAATGTGTAACACGGAACATGGCATGATGGGAGAGTCCAGAGATCAATATGTATGTTATCACTGGAATTTTGTCTGCAAATGATTATAGGAATCCAACATCTTCAAACACCCATTAGTTCATCCATGGCCCATAAAATGAATTTCCAAAGTGCAAAAAATTATACAATTGGTTAAAAAATCAGCATGCGCTAAGAACACAAAAGCAATGCATTCATGTGCGATAGTCGAATAACGTCGAAAAATCCCATATGTGCCCGATGTGTTACTGTGAATGCAAAAATCCATGCACACCTTAGAACGACACATTTATGATTTTGGTCAGCCTTTCACCCACTTCTGGTTCATCTCCCAAGTGGATTTGACACCCAAATCTGAGCTGAATCCCAGTGGGGGGCTCGTCAAAGACCTAAGGGTGCCCTAAAGAGCCCCTTGTTCATACTAAAGACTGGTTGAATAATGCCTCAAATATTTGCTATAAAAAGAGGCCATGGGTACACTATATTTTCAAGGAATTCATTTGTATTGTTATGCTTCCTATATTCTCTTGGAGGATCCTCTTTCCTCATCAAGAGCATAAAAGCACCATTTCATTTATCCATTCATATCACCTCTTGAGTGAATGTGATTTGGATTTTCTTCACCATTTCCTTTTAGTTTGTTACTTGTAAGAAGAGCTCAACCATCCCTCCCTTGGAGGAAGAGGGGACCCATAAGTCACTATTCACTCACATAGTTTTAATCTTGAAACGTGGAGGTTGATGTAAGTTTCCTCCAAAGGGATTCTGAAACACCCAACCCTTTTCTTGATGAAACTATCCACTCCCACTTAATTTCAACGATATTGGTTCACACCCCCAATCTCTCAAACAACCACATCTAAATGCTTTTCTAAAAAATCACTAATTTTTCCTCCAAAAGAGGTGCCAAAAGAAATTTTTTAGTCTAGGTAGGATCTCAGGGATATGCATCCAAATAAATCCCCGTTATCTGGTTCTCACATCTTCAAACAATAGAAGTTGTCAAATAGGGAACTTTAAATCCTCCAAGTCAAGTGTTCCTACACCATAAGGTAGGGAGATACCCATGAAGGGTTGAAGGACGACATTTGGTTTTTCTTTGCATCCCCCCTTGAGGCACCCACCTCTTGGACAGGATCCAGCTATTGACCCATTTCTTAGGCTGAAAATCTAAATTCCGCACTTTGACCGAGGTACCTAGTGACCAAATTTTAGGACATATACTCAGGTGGTAATTGTGGGCTGCAATTGCACCTTGATTGGATTTTGTGTGGCTATTGGGAAATATTGCCAGCTCTTTTGGGATATGCACCCTCTATCCCTAATTATAACTAATTACTTCATCCTTCACTAGTTTCTCTTCTAGTGGCTTCAGACCCCACTGTTGAGTGCTTTTGGAAGGTCTAGTGCTATTTGAGAGGAAGGATGTTATGTCTTTTAGGACACGAACATTTGTTTTCTTTGTTCTCCCACGTGGAAAAAATCAACCTATCCACATGCATGCCTCTTTACTGATTTATGTATGATGCTCTTGTGATTACATACGATTGTGAGATATATTGTGACAGGTTCAAAAAATTATAACAAAGAATCTTGTTCATTTATTGTTCTCATGATCATTCTACACACATCCACTTTGCTAGTCTAACATCATAGGGGACCCACAAAATCACCGTTGTTCTAGACGCTTGCTAACTCTACATCCTATTCTATGTGGAGTTCCTAGTTTTGACAACTCATCGACTCCACCTTCTCACACACATGTGAGTGATATTGTCTTGGGATCTTCTTTTCTTGGTTCCACTTTACTTGGGTCCACTTCCCAAGGTCAACCATCCACTCGCTCTCCTTGACACGGAAGCAAGGGAAAAACTTCCTCCCAAGGGGGGAGTACAACCCCACTAAACCCCCCTCAAGGGTCAAGTACCCAAACCACTCATACCATGGTTGGAACTAACCCTCCTTAGGGGTCAGGCACACAAAACATTCCTTCCATGACAAGAATTAATCCTCTCCCACCACCCTAGATGCCATACTTGGCTTCCCTCAACATACCGGATCTGACTAAGCTCACCAACGATCCTATATTTCATGACCCTACATGGTCTACAATGCCTACCAAACTACCTTCAAACATTCCCAAGTTTGAAGGAAAAGCGGGAGATGACCCAACCAACCATATCATGACCTTCCACTTATGGTTCTCTTCAAATAGCATCATGGACGACTCCATCTACTTGAGATTATTTCAACGCACACTCATTGGCCCATCAACCAAGTGGTATGTAGAGGAAAAATCTGGGTCCCATGTGACCTTTGAATCTTTGGCTAAAGCATTTTTGACCTTCTTTCAACTACCAATATGTCATGACAATGGTCTCGAAATTCTCTCGGAGTTTAAACAAACCTATTCTACACACATCATTGACCACATTCATGAATGGTGTTGACAATGTAGTCTATGAAAAGCAGAATCCACCAAGCAACAATGCCTCAATTGGTTTCTCAAATCACTTGTTTTCGTCCTTGCCAAGGATGTGGTCGGCACCTTCCCTTAGTCTGAAGAAGCCATTAGCAAGGCTCAATAGTTCGAACTCATTTATTCATAGTCAGGATACTTATATACAGTACTACTTAATGCCTTGAGACCCGTTCCATTTGTCCAGGACAAACCTGGGATGTCTCACTCCATGGATGGATTGATTGGTACCACTACACACCACAATCCACACCTCCAAAAAACACCTATGTATGGAACACCTCAATATCTGTCGGTATATGGAGGACCCCCTTATTATCCTCCTCCCCCTTATCAACAACCATATCTTGTTTCCCTCCCTCCACCCATAAGTGGATCCCCCCTGTCACCCCCAGTATGCACACCAACCCAACCAATTTCTAGTACCCCCTCTACATCTACTTACACCCTAAGCACTAGTGAAATCACCATGCCTTCCTATGTACCTTATGGATCATTACCCCAAAATAATCTGTACTTTCCATTTCTTGGCCCTCCACAACCCATGGCTCCACCACCAAGACACCCACACACTGGGGTTAATTTTTTTCAACCCTCTCCCATTCAACAATATCAAAATTTTGAACAACTGAATATGGAAAATCTGACCCATCAATCGAATAATGCCAAAAATAAAGGAAAAAACCAAAAAAATAATAACTCAGGACCAGGATGGAACCAAAACCACCCCCAACAGAGCTAACCGGTTGGGGGCAATCAGAATTAGGGGAACCAGAACAACCAAGGGGGCAATAATAACAAACTCCAAGGGAAGAATAACAACAATGTTTAGACTAAGTTCCCTTGTGCCCTCTGCGGAAAGTATGGCCATTATACTCACCATTTCCCACAAATCGCCAACTTTAAATGGATGAAAGAGTCTGGAAACAGACCACATCCCACAAAACTGCCTGCCCCTCAATAGGCCCCACAACAATATGTGCAACAACCACCTCCAGTCGTGCTGAAAAACCCCATCCCACACCAAGGGGTGATGAATACCCAACAAGAGATGCATCCTACCCTACCACAGATAGGATAATATCCCAACCTGGGTACTTCTGTAGATTGCACCACTAGTACATATGAGCAAATTTGCAATGGTTTTTTGTTGATATTGCCACACTTATCCGTCGCAATTTCCATGAAAGCCGAGATTTTTTTTCGTTAGAATAATTTCTTCACTATATCCATGATCCAAGTGTGCGTGGAAACATCAAAGAAATTATCTCTCCATGTGTCACCACCTTCAATATCGGTTAACCCTATGCATCGTCGCAATTACAACGAACTATCGTCCCAATAACAACGAAGAAATGTGGAAATTACGATGAAACTTCGTTGCAATTGGGACAAAAAGTTATGCCAAGCCAATAACTTACGACACAGGTGTTGAATGTGCGACAAAAGTTTGTCACAACTTGCGACAAAAATCCGTGGTAATATCGATGAGTGAAATATCTCAAAACCAAATTTACGACGCACATGTTGTATATGCGATGAATATCCGAGGCAAATTGCGACGAAGTTTCGTCGCTATAGCGACGATTGTGGTAAAATAGTAAAATTTTTTCGACAAACTTGTGTCGATATTGCGACGATTACTTTAGGTTTTAAAAAAAACATTTACATGAAATATGATATACCATATTGTATGCCATATTACAATGTAATATGGTAATGTCATATTACATTGTAATATGGCATTACTATTACATTGTAATATTGTAATATATTGTAATATATATATCCCCTACAAATAATCAAGGCACTAATCAACCAAATATTGTAAGCATGTGTTATAATGTAGTTGGATTAGAAGTAAGGATACCAATATGACAATATACACAAAGAATAATTTGGAATATTACTTTCAAAAAAACACATGGATTGCATGAGTGAGTCATTATGCAATTTATATTACACAATACTATGACAAAACTTATAAGATTTATGGAAGATATCTTAAGACCATTTATCGAACTTGTTTATTGTAGCCTCCTTGGATGATATTTTGACTTTTAGAAAGATTTGGGAAGATCATTTGAAACATTTGGAGATGATATTTTTAACCCTTCAACACAATTAATTGCAAGCCAACCTAAAGAAATATGAGCTTGGAAAACAAATATTGTTGTGTATTGATTTTGTAGTTAGAGGATGTGAATTGTGTATTGACCTAAGAAATATAAAATTTGTTGTAAATTGGTTGATCCCAGATAATTTAATTGAACCAAGGTAATTCATGGGGTTATCAAATTATTTAGGAATGAAGTGTCTCTTCAATGCACATTAGAAAAGGCAAGTATAACCTTTCAATTCATTGCAATTGAAAACCGAGTAACTGAAGCTTTGACTTGAAAGAATTGTAATGCATCAATATTAAATCTAATGAAACTTGAAATTTCATTTGAAATCAAAGAAAATTTCACATGATACACAATGGCGGAACCTTTGATACAATGAAGGAGTTGGATAACATAACACTTGAAACTTTTGTTGGTGCAATCATAA
>JASDQU010103189.1:17693-37982 GCA_032191745.1 Picea mariana | reverse complement strand
TTCATTTATGTCCCTACGCATTTCTTCACCTTCATCAAGAGTCCAAGTAGGATTTTCTGGAGGCTTATTTGGTGTAGAATTTCCCTTTTTGGGTGGCATGTTGGCCAAGTATCACTTTTGAACCTTGATTTTGAGGTGGTTCTGCTAGACAATATTTCTTCTATTGTATCTCCCAATTTTTGGCCCTTATAGGTATGAAAAATTCTCTATTTCTCTGATATTTCTTCTCTGCAATGCCATGGGTCTGATCAAAATTGGATGTGCCAAGTGGAATTTACGGTAGCTTCCCCACAATTTGCTGATTTTTGGCCTTTCCAGGAGATCTCACTTGTATAGTGTTCCCTGCACAAAATAATTGATATAAAAGTTTGAAACTCACACCCAAAATACTACAGACTGTCCATGATCTAATGCAACCAGTCCCACACAATTTGGATACTCTAGCAAGAAGTTATGATTGTTTTACCTGGAACACCTTCTTGAGACTAGTCAATAGGACTAGTCAGGTACCCTATCTTACACAGGGTGTATCTACAAATTTAAGATGACCCAGAAGCTGAAATTTTTACCACAGATAAATTACCAATTTCTGTAAATGGCCTTTGGAGGTCTGAAAAGTTACAGAAAATTTTTTATAGCAAAAATTCCGTAATGACTCATTTCAGGATGATTCCAGAACCCTATCTTGTACAGGCTGTATCTCCTAAAGTATAAGGCCTCAGGATATGAATTTTGAATCCAACGTACCTTGATCCATATTCTAAATATCCTCCAAGTTGTTCCTTCTGAAACGTTGTAGAAAAAAAGTTATAGTGAAAATACCACGGTGTCTCAGATGTAGGAGTGAAACCCCAAGACCTTGAGCTCTGATACCATATGTTAAGAACCAAACATCAATATAGCATATAAAAACCTCAGGAAAAGTACTCAACGCCTTGAAAAAGAGATGGTTTCAGATAATAGGCCTCTTCGAGGGGGCAACCTCCTTTTACCCCACTTAAATGTTCAAGTACAATATGATTCAAAATGAAAATGTCTCCTTGGTATATATAGGAGACTAGGAGGTATAATTACAAATAATGGATTAAAGCCGACATAATTAAAATAAAATTACTAATCTAAATTACAACTAATGGCCTAAAGCTGACATAAATAAAATAGCATTACTAATCTAATATGCCCCAATTAAGGGGCAATGCGCCAATATTAGGGCTTAACATTTCGAGGCTTCAAGCCATCATATGGGGGTCCTTCAACTTTGTAAAGCCATAACTCTAAAACCGTGAGGAGTTGAGTGACATTCCACATACCACCAGAAATGGCATGTCAAGCACTATCCATATAGGATAGTTTCACCAACAACTTCATTGATCTTCATCTCATTAATCCACATGCAAGCATGGGTCCTCCAACCGTTCTTCTAGGATAACTCAATCTATAAAGTGTCTTTCCGTGAGGGATTTCACCATAAGGGGACCACTTTGGAGTTCATTCATTTGTGCACCTTATCAACCATGATAAGATAATAATGATTCATCTTTTCATCATATATATAAACTATGCATCATGTATCAATGACAACTCATTGATCCATATTCATCAATGCATCATATCAATGATCCATATTTATCAATTGGTTTCCACTTGGAAATATATCATTCTCATCAAGGGAATCATATCAATGAATTACTTGACATCAATTAGTGACATCAATAAAACCAAACCATTTACATCAATGACATATGATCCAACAATATCCCAAATAATCAAACCATTGTCATCAATGACAACATGATCTAATGGACCCCAGGTATTTTACAACCATTAGCCATCCCAAGTCAATGTTGGGAGGAGGTTTCCATGGATTTCATCATAGGGTTACCAGAGTCTAAAGGAAAGAGTGTCATCATGGTGATTGTTGATAGACTGACCAAGTACGCATACTTTTGTGCACTCTCTCATCCCTTCAAAGCTAGTACAGTTTCCACCGCATTCATGGAGACAGTTCAAAAGCTACATGGAAATGCAAAGATTATTGTAAGTGACATAGATCCCATCTTCACTGGACATTTTTGGACAAAACTATTTTCTTGTTTGGGTACTCAATTGGATCATAGGTCATCCTATCATCCTCATTCTGATGGAAAACTCGAGATAGTGAAAAAATGTTTGGAAGGCTACCTTTTTTTCTTTGTCTCCAATAAACAAACACAATGGTTCAAATGGTTACCCTTGGAAGAATGGTGGTATAACAGTTTCTTTCATACTGCAAAAAAAATGACACCATTTATGGCACTCTATGGATACCACCCTCCTTTCATCACTTCTTCTCTAAAATAAATATATAAGGTTCAAGCATTGGAAGATCACATCAAGCATCAACAACAAGTTCTCCAAATCTTAAAGGATAACCTGGCCATGGCACAAAATTGCATGAAACAACAAGTAGATCAACATCGTAGTGAAATAAGTTTTGAAGTAGGGGATTGGGTGTTTTTAAGACTACAACCATACAAACAGATGTCCCTCAAGCAAGACAAGAAGGATAATAAATTATCACCAAATTACTATGGCCCTTATAAGGTGTTGCAAAATATTGGTACTATGGCATACAAATTGGAGTTGCCTGCATCTTCACGAGTACACCCAGTTTTCCATGTTTCATGCTTAAAGAAGGTTATAGGCGACGATATCCCAGTTCAAACTATATTTCCAGAACTTGACGAGGAAGGAAAAACCATATTGGATCCTAAAGCCATCACTGACACAATAATTCGCCAGCTGAGGAATAGATCCATTTCAAAGTATCTCATTAAATGGAGGAAACTACCAGTTGAAGATTCCACTTGGGAAGATGAGTCTTTTCTACAGAAGCATCCAGAGTTACTCAAGCGTCGTGGAAAACACTTGTCTTAAGGGGAGGGGCATGTTAAGCCCTAATATTGGCTCATTAGCCCTTAATTGGGGCATATTACATTAGTAATGTTATTTTATTTATGTCGGCTTTATTCCATTAGTTGTAATTATACCTCCTAGTCTCCTATATATACCAAGGAGACATTTTCATTTGGAATCATCTTGTACCTGAACATTTATGTGGGGTAAAAGGAGGTTTCCCCCTCGAAGAGGCTTATTATCTGAAATTCTATCTTTTTCAAGGCGTTGAGTACTTATTCTGAGGTTTTTCTATGCTATATTGATATTTGGTTCTTAACACTAACTCAGTGATTTTTCTCTTGGTTCCTGTAGCCAACTACACTAACCAAGACTTTTCATGTTTGTTTCTCAAAAATTGCAAACTTTCCACCACTCTAGGATCTATATAATTATGGAATCAATTAAAATAGTAAATGGTTGGTTGTTAATCATACCTTTCACTTCAATCATGTGTGACTAATATTCAACTTCCTTGTTGTCCAAGGCTACGTAGATCCTTGTAATTTTGCTTCCCATTTCCTCCACTGTTCCAGCCTGCTTTACATTGTGGACAACTTTCACTTTATCATTTCTATGTGGTAAATATCTATACCTATGGTTCCCTTTACAACCCCAACATTCCATAGGTGGAGGTCTTGGCATTTTCCCAGCCACTTCATCCTTCTTGGGCTCTCTAAAAGATGGTTGTCCCTGAGGTTTGTTTCTAAAAAAAGGTGGCTTAGTTCCCTTCTTCCTCTCATCCATCTTGAAGTTCTTCTTGTCTTACCAAGCCTTCCAGAAACTAGGCTTCTCTCTTTGTTTCTCATATAAGCATTTCTCTCTTCTTATCATTTCTTTCATAGTTTTTGGGTCATCATATTGAATCTTCTCACCAATGGAAGGTGGAAATCCACGTAGATACCTCTAAATATTGACAGTCTCCTCCTTGATGAATGAAACACACTTCAACAATTCCAAAAATGTTTGCTCATATTCCTCAATGGTCATGCTGCCCAACTTAAGTTCAAAGAACTCTTTCATCTTTCTGTCATAGTATCTTTCAGTCAAGTATTTCTTCTCGAAATACCTCTTGAATTATTTCCACGTGATATCTTTCTCTCTAATGTTTTGTACCTACACAAGTTGATCCCACCACATGGATGCCTTTCCCTTCAGTTGATATATTGCAATTCTTCCTTCTGCATGAGAGGAATAATTCTATAGTTGGAAATATTTCCTCATGCCAAGAAACCATGTTTCGGCAGCTTCCTCCTTCTTATGTTCTCCATCAAACATAGGAGCCTTAATCTTGTTCATTTCACCCTTTAGTTCATCCACTCCAGATCTCTTGTGCTTTCCAGTAGGAGATGGGCTTGAACTACTGTGTGCCCTCCTCTTGGAGTGACCTTGGGAGTGATGATGGTGTTTACCAACACTCCTCGATATTCTTCCCTCAAAAGTCGGGTAACTCTGTATTTTTCTGGAGTCTCTCTCCTTGTCCAACTTCTTTTCTATTCTCTCCAGACTCTTCATCAACTTTATGTTGAATTCTCCTTGTTGTTCTTTAGCTTTCATAATATTTTTTCTATCTTCTCGATGAGTTTGGGCATCTTTCTACAATCAATCAATGATTTTTATCATATTCCCTTCCTTATCTATCTCTTCACAATGGCCATTGGAGTTCGACCCTTCAACTCCCAAATGAGCATCCATTCTTTTAGCTTCATTCTCTAAACTGGAATCATTTTGTGTCTCCTCCATTTCTTTGCACTCAGTGGAAACTCTATTCGGTTTCAGTACTCGTTAACTTCTACAAACACAATGTGTAGACAATCGGAATTTGTCAGGCCATCATTCCTTAAAAACAAATCCCACAGAATTCATAAACCGAGTCTGTTTTTAAGAAACATTTAGATTTCAATAATTTTTTGAGGTCTTCTCGGCTATGTAACAATACTTTGGGAATTATCCCTTTCTCTCTTAGTTCCCAACCCATGTGATCGTGGGTCATGACCACTCACCTCACAAAAAGGGCGCTTCACGACTTTGCATTCTGGGAGGTTTCAATGCACTTCCCAACAGGTTCCCGAGGTCTGAACTAATGAAATTGCGACATAGGGCAGATCAACCATCCACCTCTACCCAACATGCAACAACTAACACTCATGGTGGAACCTCAGGTGTCTTAGTTTCGGTACTTCGGGACTTCAAAAGATTTCACATCCGCACACCCCAAACACTTCCACGATACTTTTTTGATGTAGTAATGTCACATCACTTATGATTTTCAAAATTGTGAGGGAATGCAATGGTGGTTTGGAGTAACCCACCTTTCATCCTGCAATTCTTCTGACACTGACACATAAACCCTTCAGTGAAACTGCGGTTTGGATTGCGGGACCGCCTTGGAGAATTATCTTACGTGCAACTTGGGTCCGCACAATGTTTCCTGGTCGTTGATATTGATGTATCATGATCAACACCATTGTGGGTCCTTCGACCTTTAACTACATTACATAAACTCAAGCCCCACTAATCCTATTCACATAGGATGCCACACGGAGGAATACTAGCGATGTCATCCGGCCCCACCACGTCTACTCTTTTGCTTCAGAACTTCAAACTTCAGGAGTTTGTGCAATGACACATCCCACTCCTCCCGACAGTCGAACTCCTGAAATTACAATATTCTCTTCTTCTTGATCCAATATTCAAGCTCTTTTCTCCAGATCTATGGTGTAGATCTCCCTTGGGACTTCGGGGTTTTGGGTTTTAGTGTTTATGCCTCAGCGCACCCTGCTTATTCCGATTGCCAAAATCTGAAGGGCTTCCAGGATAACCCTCCTGTACCTTCTCCAGATCTGACAGTCATACTGAATTTCCCTTTTGTCTGAACATATGTTATGGCTCCAACACCCCAAGTGTTGAGCACTCTCTCTCTCTGGTCAAATACCACATCGGCTATGGTTTTATTTTACCGCTACTCCTCCTAAGCTTCATAACACGACCAAGTAACCCCTTGGAACTCAGAAACATTTTGAGGTCTGAAATTAGTCCTCTAGACACATTTTCCACTTGAAACCTTGGGTCTAAAGACCACTTATCCGACCCATCCAGCGTCAGTGTGGAAACTATGGGCTCTGAACTCGAATTTTTTCTACTTCGACAACAATTATTTTGAAACTTTTGCTTCAACTTTCACTAACATGGCCCATCCAGGCTCAGTGTTGTAACCATGTGTTGATGGGCGAAATTGACCGCTCATCAACTGGAGGAGTGAATCCAGTCCGGGGTTGTCTAATTAACCCAAGTCGTTTGGATTAATTCACTCTGACAGGTTTTGCGGCTCCGTTGGTCGATCTAAGTCCTAAAGAAATAAAAAATAACTAAAGGAAAAACAATAACCTAATAAATAACAAATACTAAAATCTATAAGTACATGTATATATATATATGTGTGTGTGTGTGTGTGTGTGTGTGTGTGTGTGTGTGTGTGTACAATTTATTTAATTGAAATATGATCAATAACTTTATATACAATCTATACAAAACACAAGTTTTAATCTAAACTCGTAAAAATCAAATGTAAATTAGTTACTTTAACAACAATAATAAAGAAAGTGAAAATACTATTTAATTTTTCATTTATTTTCTTGGATGAATACATTCATGAAATCGAGTATTAAACTACTTAATCGAATAGAAAATTATAGGTAATGGAAATCATACCATATATATAAAACTTCTAAAATAAACAAACAAACGAAATAAAATAACAGACTAACCTATTAAGGCATCCAATGTCTGTTCAACAAGGAATATCCAGCCACCTTATTCGAGAAGTAAACCTGCAACGGATCGTAATGTTGTTCCAAACAAAAGTGAAACAATGCGTTGGAGATTGAGTTTTGATAACAGAACACAAAAGGGACACAGTTACAATGATCTAATGATTTATAAGTAATTACAACGAGATAAATCTTCCTGTAAGAACTTGCATGCAGACATTCAATAGAAATTAGAGATGAATCTCCTAATTTAAATTGGATAGATGATCACTGTGTATATATTGTATCTGAAACATAACATATGGGCAGAATATAAAATAAATCATGTCAAATGGTAATAAACCACGATGACAAAATCAATCACCATCTATTATCAAATCAACATAAACATAACCTCAATCAAAACATCATACAGAAAAGATAAAGTTGTAATGTGCATTCTGTTTCATTCAAGTCTGTGATAAAAACACCCATACTCTTGCCCCAAGCTGAGATGATCCAATGTTTAAAAAATGATATGTTTATATAGGTTTCAAGAAACATAACTGTTTCATGTTGATAAGATTAAATTGGTTTCAAAAAATAAAGGGGGATGCAACCACCCTGATTTCACTAGATATCAAAAAACTACCAATAGTCTAATTATGTTTACTCAAAATACAAAATTGATATGGCTGGGAGATCTCAAAAGTGCCTCATATCATCTTTGAAATCACGAGCTCCTTAATTATCCTGAAAACAAAAGAAAATAAGAAGATCTCAGATATGTTTTATGTCATCAAATCAAACAATTTGAATTTTCTTAACTGGCTACAGAATCTTATGATTATGTAGCTAATTATAATAGAAAATGCAATCTTATTTTACTGAATAAACAAAATAGCCTAATATTAATAATAATAAAAACAGTTTATTCAATCAAACCAAATATCCTAACTTAAGAATGACAATAATCATGCTAACAAAATTATACCTCTAATCATAGAACCAAATCATGTCAAGAAACTTTGGAATTAACGATAGTTGTAGCTGCCTCTACGTTTTTGAAAATCACATGACCTGTAGTTTTCAAATGCTTCTCCTTCCCTTGGATGATCGATTCAAGTTTGTTGTTTTCGTTTGTCAATATATCAACTTGGTCTCTTAAAGACTTGACTCGTGACTGTAGAAGTGGAACATCGGTATAGTATCTATCAATCCACGATCGACACACATCACATTGTGACTGTAAGGAGTTTTCATTAGATCGAACCACATTATGGGTTAGAGAATCCTCCATGCGGATGGTATATTTATCACACAGCTGGATACCAGGGAATTCTAGGTTATCTTTCAAACAAGAAGGCAGATTATCGACATAGTTATAAGGTCGGTCAGGGTATAGCTCGAATGACACGGGGTCCTCTTCAGCAAGGAATTTGTCAATTTCTGAGTCTGAGCTTTCGCTCACTTCAATCATGCTAATTGTTTCTGCACATGGTTTCATTTTATTTTGAACACTTTGAGAAATTAACCGACCAGCTCTTTTGTTTTTGAAATTGACATCAACACTACCTTTTAACTTCTTTCTTGTAGGTTGCTTCACAGTTTTAATACAATCCTCTGGATGTGTAACCAGTTGATTGTCCTGTTAAATGACTTTAGGGTAGCTCAAAGGTTCACTGTTAGGGGAAAAATCACAAGACAGGGGAGATGGAAGAGAGGCCGTTGGGTTCACAAGGGTTTCCTCAATGACTGGCTTATCTACTTCTCCTAACTCAGGGTTACCAAAACCATTTCACGTAATGAACGAATCCCAACAGTCATTTTGTGACTCTAACTGATGCATGAGGATGATTTTAATTAGGCCATGATGAAATAGACTTGAATCTGACCTATGTTTCCTAAATCTTTTCACCATTTTATACAGACTTCTCAGTAGGTAATAAGGCATATTCAGCAGAAAACTAATAAAACTCATAAGCAGGTGTAAATGATATAGAAAAACAAGTCTGAATCGTCCCTCACATGTGATGAATTGCTTCACTACAACAAGTAAATCATGCCACCTAATTTTCAAGAACGAAATTGGCATACCTCGATCATAACTGGTTATTTTTTGTGAGGTAAATAGTAAAGTCCAAGGGACTTCCTCCAATTTCGCATTTTTGAACCATTTCTGACCAACCGCTGGCAATCCCATGGCTTGACTTAGGAACTCTTCAGTTACTTCCAATTTCACATCACCGATTTTTTCCCTACAACCATCAAAGGTTAAGGCACACTCTTGTGTGACCTGAAGATTGAAACCCTGAAACTTTTCGATGAAAATATGCCAACCATTCCTTTCCAAATCTTCCCTAGCATTATCATATGAGAGCAAGGTTTGGATGCCCTTCAGTTTGAACCTTACCACTGGAGCCATACTAAACGAACGGGTAATTAACGCACAACACATAGGTAGGGTTTGCAAAAACAAAACAGAGCCATAGCCCCGAGCCTTATCAATACATGATGTGATGATTCAAATGATGGGCAAGGTGTTTAATCAAAATGCATGTGAAGAGTTTTGTGAAACTCGAGACCATGCTAAGGAGTAATGGAAACCTATACATTGTATGCCACCTTGGTATTGAGTACATGCTAGGACCAAAGTACTCTGAAAACATAAGTGCGTGCATCATAGTTGGATTGCAAAAGTTGGGTAAGTTTACAAAAATCGAATAGTCAAAAGTTTCATGAAAGAAATATGATCGAAAATCAAACCAAAATCAATAAAAAAATCGAATATCAAATAGTGGGGGTCTTTCATTCATACAACCATTAATCTCTTAGGCATGCTTAGAATCAAAAGGATCACAAACAAGGACAGAAACATGCTCATAGCACGAAATCACAATTCTGTAATAAACCATATGAGCAATTTCCCTTTAATGAAAATTTCAAAAACATAATGGTAATCCCAGTTGCAATTTTTCATGCTTCCAGTCATGAAAACAAAAATTGAAGAGATGATAGGTAAAAAGCGATGATTTACAACTGTGGTTTCAAAATTTCTCATGAAGAGTAATAAAATTTCATCAACCCTATGTAGGCAGCTTGCATAGGTCATTTTGTAAAAAATAACATTTATATTATTGCTGCCAACAATGGCGACTCGCTGGGAGAAGCAGCTAACTTTGTTACACGAACGAGTTCAGGTTAGGAAAATCTGAAAAACTTTAAATTGAATAACAACCCAAAAGCCATTTGAACATTTCAAATAATCATAATGCAATCTAGTTTTAGACAACTTTTATTTTTTAAAGAAACGAAAAACTGGTGACAAACTTGGAAAAAGAAAGCCACGATGTAAAGTTAAAATCTTCAATATTGTTGACAGGGCCGCTGCTACCAGAAGGCGTCCATAGCCTCGACAGGGATGTCAATTAAACCACTCTGATATCTGTATCCTGTCAAGAAATTCCAAATCCGAACGAAGGACGTTTAAGGTCAAAATAGAATCCATATCTGAGAATTTTCTTTTACCTGACATTGCTTCACTGTTAGTGGGCCTGTTCAGTACCCCAACGAAGTCATATTGGTGTCATGCATGAATTTACCCATTGCTAGAATACCTATTCAGTGTCCCGGTGGGTTTACAAGCACTTCCCATAGCTCTCTGAAAGTTTATATTATAGTTTTTAAAGATATTCAATAGAGCGGGGTCACGCTGAAAATTCTAGGTTTTTAACACATCTTGATATGTCACAGACCTTGAATTTTTTTTTTAAGCTGTCCTTCATCAAGATGTAGAAAAAGTTTATTAATAAAACTGACTTTCAAGAATAGGGAGACATCATTGAGTTGTTCTCTTAAAGAACAGGGACAACATAAAAAGGATTTTTATAGATGCTCGTGAATACTTTCAAGTGCAGATTGAAACCAAGTAATCGACTTTCAGACAAAAGACACCTTCAACCAGCCTACAATTTTAGAGAAGGACAACAATAGATGTTCCAACAGCCTTTGACAACTAATTTTTAGATGAAGCATTATGTTTCTCTTTGTCTGAGCTAGACTGTAATACAGTGATGTTTGACTCAAAAGGACTAATGAACTAAAATGAAAACAAAACAAAACATCAAAGAAAAATTGGAAAGCTAAAAAAAAAAAAAAAAGTCCGAACAGAAAAATATGTACAGAAGGTGTATTTGAAAACATCATGCAAAAAATCCCTTGGGAGACTGAAAGAAAATAGAAAAATCATGTTTGATGTGAAAGAAGTCCTACTCGTGGTACCTTGAATCAGGGTTGAATTTACGATTCAGATTTATTTATCTCTTTACTTTCCATTTAAAATTTTCATAATAATATTGCAGCTTTGAAAAGAAATATTCAACGAAAAGCAGAGAGAAAAGGATTACGCAGACTTCCCTGACAATAATCATGTTATGGTTCTCGTGGTGCACCCACTTGCATTCATGACTGCATTATTACAAAGAGAAATAGTGAGAAATAAAACTGAAAGAAAACCTATTCCTAAACCTACCCTAACTACTAAACAAATCAGAGTACTACGTGAAGTCATGTTTCCAATGTAGCCATCGGAGTAACTCCAATCCTGCAATGGAAACAAAATCAAACATTACTAACAAGAATGGAAATATATCAAAAAATGACATAAATATATCACACTTACCTTCATAATCATTATTCAGAAACAAAGTAAGCATGATCTTACCATTCCCTCGAAAATTCTTGATGTATGAATCCTCCAGCCATTGTGCAATTTTGTCATGATAAGGGTCATAATGGTATGGGCGAGTGTAAGTAAGTTTGAAAAACTTGTCAAGATTATGAGGAAATGAAATAACCATTAGCCAAGGCTGAAATGCCCCATCCTCCTGACAATTCTCTAAGTGTTCATTAATTTCTTCACATGGAGGATCTAAGAGAAATATGTCACGCCTACTTCCAAGATACTTAGGTAAAAAGAAAGAAATCATAACTTTATCTTTATTATGAAAACTTTTTATATATGAATATTCAAGCCATCCTAAGATCCTGTCACAAAAATGAGGATGTAGACCATGACTTGGATGAAACGAATATATCAATGGGGAACTCATCATAAGAGGATTCGTGCCATCAATTAGATCATTGGTTTGAATGTTTCCTTTGATGAGATTGATCATTTCAAAATGTGAAGAATAAAAATTAAGATTTGAGATAATCAAAGAACGAATATGCAATGTAGAATGTTTGATCTCCATAAGATATAGTGCATTGTATTTTTCAACAATAAACTGTGTAAAATCATCTCGCGACATGTCCTTTTCCCATGTGAGTGATGAAAGTGAAAGAGCGTCAAATCCAACTTTATCAATGTTAGGTTTGGAATTAATTTCACCAAAATTTAGAATATTGAAAGGATATGATTGTGGCGGAAAAGAGTAGGATGTTGTAGGTAAGGTGTCAAGTCCAAGAGATTCTAGGAAGAGATCAGGATATAAAGAATAAAAGGAATCATAAATAAGCACATGAAAACAATCTCTTGAACTATGATAATTAACAATGGTATTCTCAAGACATTTCTCTTCACCTTCTTTAAAAATCTTACTTCCTTTTGGTGACGAATTCCTCAACATAATATGATCATCTGGATTTGCCTTCTGTATGATAGATAATTCAAAACTTACGTGACGAACATCTAGTCTTTCTTGTGGATAAAGTACATTTTGAGAATGAAGTTTTAAAGTTTCTTCTTCTAGTTGCATATCTTCTTCTCTAATCAGTTTCATAGGAGTGTTAGAATGTTTAAGATGATTTTCATCGCTTAAGTGTTCTTCAATGACTGATTTTAAATATTTATTAGAGCACGAGTTACAAGAATGAGGATATTCACCTTGAGCCAGAAACAAATCTTCTTCCATACTGGTCGAAGACTGAAAATACAATGATTCAGAGGAAAAACCAATTTGGTTGTCAATAAGAACCTGGTCAATAGATTCTACCTCCCTTGCTTGTTCAACATTGTTGGAAGGATTCTTCTCATCTTGCGAAGAAAATTCTTCTCACAGTTGAGTGATAGGATTTGCAATTGGTTCTTCATTCGTGATTGAATATGATTGGATGGAAGGGACGCAAGCATCATAGAGGAGATTTAATGCAAATGACATGTCATCGAGATTAAATTTACAGAGGATATGATAGACTCTTGTCAAAAATTCTTCTAAAGATGAATCGTCGTTGATTAGCGAAATATGAAATTCTTCACATAATTGATCGAAATCATAAATTTCAAAAGCATCTAGAAATTCATCTACAAATTGAAACCAATCAAAAATGTGACATGCTGGAAAGGGTTCAAACCAATGTTTAATCTGACCTCTAAAAGTAAAAGTGAACAATATGCATAATACTCTTAAATCTGAGATGTCATGTTTGATGCATTTGCAACAAAACTTGTTAAGGTGGTCTTTAGTAGATGTATTTCCTCCACCATCAAAGGTGAGTTTGGACAAGCGAGAGACTGTCTCATTGGGAACATCAAGTAATGAGAAGTGGAAAGCATGTTCCAACACAGTGATTTGAGGAGCCATGGGGAAATTGAATACATTTAAAATAAAATCTCCTACAAGTCCAACTTGTCAGTTGGCCCTCCTTCTAATGCAATTTGTTGATGGGCAAAATTAGTCGCTCATCAACTGGAGGAGTGAATTCGGTCTGGGGTTGTCTAACTAAACCAAGCCATTTGTATTAATTCACTCTGACAGGTTTTGCGACTCCGTTGGCCGATCTAAGTCCTAAAGAAAGCAAAAATAACTAAAGGAAAAACAATAACCTAATAAATAACAATTACTAAATCTATAACTACATTTAAATATATATATGTACAATTTATTTAACTAAAATATGATCAATAACTTTATATACAATCTGTACAAAACATAAGTTTTAATCTAAACTCGTAAAAATCAAATGTAAATTAGTTACTTTAACAAGATTAATAAAGAAAGTGAAAATACTATTTAATTTTTCATTTATTTTCTTGGATGAATACATTCATGAAATCGAATATTAAACTACTTAATCGAACAGAAAATTATAGGTAATGGAAATCGTACCATATATATAAAACTTATAAAATAAACAAACAAATGAAATAAAATAACAGACTAACCTATTAATGCATCCAATGTCTATTCAACAGGGAATATCCTACCACCTTATCCGAGAAGTAAACCTGCAACAGATCGTAATGTTGTTCTGAACAAAAGCGAAACAATGCGCTGGAGATTGAGTTTTGATAACAGAACACAAAAGGGACACAGTTACAGTGATCTAATGATTTACAAGTAATTACGACGAGATAAATCTTCCTGTAAGAACTTGCATGCAGACATTAAACAGAAATTAGAGATGAATCTCCTAATTTAAATTGGATAGATGATCATTGTGTATATATTGTATTTGAAACATAAGATATGGGTAGCATATAAAATGAATCATGTCAAACGGTAATAAATAACGAAGACAAAAGCAATCACCATCTATTATCAAATCAACATAAACATAACCTAAATCAAAACATCATACAGAAAAGCTAAAGATGTAACATGCATTCTGTTTCATTCAAGTCTGCGATAAAAATGCCCATACTCTTGTTCCAGGATGAGATGATCCAATGTTTACAAAATGATATGTTTATATAGGTTTTAGGAAACATAATTGTTTCATGTTATAAGATCAAATTGGTTTCAAAAAATAAAGGGGGATGCAACCACCCTGATTTCACTAGATATCAAAAAACTACCAATAGTCTAATTCTGTTTACTCAAAATACAAAATTGATATGGCTAGGAGATATCAAAAAGTGCCTCATATCATCTTTGAAATCATGGGATCCTTAATTATCCTGAAAACAAAAGAAAATAAGAATATCTCAGATATGTTTTCTGTCATCAAATCAAACAATTTGAATTTTCTTAACTGGCTACAGAATCTTTTGATTCTGTGGCTAGTTATAATAGAAAATGCAATCTTATTTTATTGAATAAACAAAACAGACTAATCTTAATAATAATAAAAATAGTTTATTCAATCAAACCAAATATCCTAACTTAAGAATGACAATAATCATGCTAACAAAATCATACCTCTAATCATAGAACCAAATCATGTCAAGAAACTTTGGAATTAATGATAGTTGTAGCTGCCTCTACATTTTTGAAAATCACATGACCTGTAGTTTTCAAATGCTTCTCCTTCCCTTGGATGATGGATTCAAGTCTGTTGTTTTTGTTGGTCAACATATCAAATTGGTCTCTTAAAGACTTGACTTGTGACTATAGAAGTGGAACAACGGTATAGTATTTGTCGATCCACAATCGGCACACATCACATTGTGACTATAAGGAGTTTGCATTAGAATGAACCACATTATGGTTTGGAGTATCCTCCATGCGGATGGTAGATTTATCATAGAGATAGATACTAGGGAATTATGTGTTATCTTTCAAACAAGGAGGCAGATTATTGACATAGTTATAGGGTCGGTCAGGGTATAGCTCGAATGACACGGGGTCCTCTTCAGCAAGGAATTTGTCAATTTCTGAGTCTGAGCTTTTGCTCACTTCAATAATGTTTATTGTGTCTGCACAGAGTTTCATTTTATTTCGAACACTTTGAAAAATTAACCGACCAGCTCTTTTGTTTTTGAAATTGACATCAACACTACCTTTTAACTTCTTTCCTGTAGGTTGCTTCACAGTTTTGATACAATCCTTTGGATGTGTAACTGGTTGAATGTCCTGTTGAATGACCTTAGGGTAGCTCGAAGGTTCGCTATTAGGGGAAAAATCACAAGCCAGAGGAGATGGAAGAGAGGTCGTCAGGTTCACAAGGGTTTCCTCAACGACTGGCTTATCTACTTCTCCCAACTCAGGGTTACCAAAACCATTTCGATAATGAACGAATTCCAACAGTCATTTTGTGACTCTAACTAATGCATGAGGATGATTTTAATTAGGCCATGATGAAATAGACTTGAATCTGACCTATGTTTCCTAAATCTTTTCCCCATTTTATATAGACTTCTGAGTAGGTAATAAGGCATATTCAACGAAAAACCAATGAAAATCATAAGCAGGTGTAAATGATATAGGAAAACAAGTCTGAATCATCCCTCACATGTGATGAATTGCTTCACTACAGCAAGTAAATCATGCCACCTAGTTTTCAAGAACGAAATTGGCATACCTCGATCACAACTGGTTATTTTTCATGAGGTAAACAATAAAGTCCAAGGGACTTCCTCCACTTTCGCATTTTTGAACCATTTCTAACCAACCATTGGCAATCCTGTGGCTTGACTTAGGAACTCTTCGGTTACTTCCAATTGCACATCACTGATTTTTTCCCTACAACCGTCAAAGGTTAAGACAAACTCTTGGGTGACCTGAGGATTGAAACCCTAAAACTTTTCGATGAAAATATGCCAACCATTCCTTTCCAAATCTTCCCTAGCATTATGATATGAGAGTAGAGTTTGGATGTCATTCAGTTCAACCCTTACCACTAGAGCCATACTAAACAAACGGGTAATTAACACACAAAACACAGGTAGGGTTTGAAAAAATGAAACAGAGCCATAGCCCCGAGCCTTATCAATACATGTTGTGATGATTCAAACGATGGGCAAGGTGTTTAATCAAAACGCTTGTGAAGAGTTTTGTGAAACCCGAGACCATGCTAAGGAGTAATGGCAACCTATACATTGTATGTCACCTTGGTATTGAGTACATGCTAGGACCAAAGTACTCTGAAAACACAAGTGCACGCATCATAGTTTGATTGCAAAGTTAGGTAAGTTTACAAAAATCGAATAGTCAAAAGTTTTATGAAAGAAATATGATCGAAAATCAAACCAAAATCAATACAAAAAATCAAATATCAAATAGTGGGGGTCTTTTGTTCTTACAACCATTAATCTCTTAGGCATGCTTAGAATCGAAAGGATCACAAACAAGGAGAGCAACATGCTCATAGCACGAAATCACAATTATGTAATAAACCATATGAGCAATTTCCCTTTAATGAAATTTTCAAAAACATAATGGTAATCCCAGTTGCAAGTTTTCATGCTTACAGTCATGAAAACAAAAATTGAAGAGACGATAGGTAAAAAGCGATGATTTACAACTGTGGTTTCGAAACTGTTCATGAAGAGTAATAAAATTTCATCGACCCTGTGTAGGCAGCTTGCATAGGTCATTTTGTAAAAAATAACATCTATATTATTGCTTCCAACACCATGCTCTGATACCATATTGTAATGTCCTCGGCCATCAACCCTTAATGTCGAGAAACGCTACTACGTGGAACATATAACATATATACTTATAAAGAATATGCATTAAATCAAATTAAGACATTTAACATGGATGTACTATTGTCATACAGACTTAAACAAAATTAACAACAATTCAAACTTGCAACGGAATATATGATAACATTTCAAGACACAGAAATGCATCGCATATAAATTAAGTACATAATTAACACTTATCTTTTAAATTGGTGTAACACCATCAATTGCATGCAGAACTTCAACGAACCTCACAGCCTTAGACCGCACTGCTCATCACTAGCAGTAGGTCACCCCCGAGTTGGGACTAAGCTACACCGGGCAAGGGAATCTTAGGCTAGGAAAGGTCAATGGAAGATACACAGATTATGAGAAAGGATTCTCTCTCAGAACCCACTTATGCCCACTGCTCATAGACTCTCATTCCCCACATGCCTGTCCCACCCTAGGAGTATACACCTTCAATGTCACCAATACATTCCTTTGGCTATTAAACCTCCCTTTCCTTGGGCTTCAGCAACAGTCCAGACCGAAATTCTACAAGATCTGTGGTAGCTACAGTACCCCTTCCAGGAGTTCTCACTTCCTCCGCACACTCTCTCACCTAGAGAGAGTCGCTCATAGGCCTAACAACCTGCTTCTTCAACCACAACCACCTCTCTCACCTAGAGAGAGTGTTTCACACAGGCATGAAAGCCTACTTCTTCAGCTTCATTCCATCACAAGGAGGACAATAATGCTCAGCAAGGAACGGATGGAGGTATCCAATCACACTCATCCAAGGGACTGCGTGGCCACAACAACCCACCATCTATAACACACATGACATAGGCAATTTTGGTATGCTCAAGTTTCACAGATGACAACAACCCAGATGGTTAAGAATAAACTCGGATTTACAGAACAGATAAACCAGGTTCACAGGACACGCAGGAGACATGAATCAGTCCACGAGCTTTGCCACTGGTTTTTGGGGTGCGTGAAAGGAAAATTATGCATATGTCGACTAGACGCAGAGACTGGAAAGAATTCATGGAAATACACCAATTAATCACAAAGGTCTCACGATTTTGGTTTCCAGAGCTGTGTGAGGTATGCAATGATCAGACACCAACTCCAAACGGTTCAGACAACAAATGGGCGAATGGAGGACGAACCCCCATAATGGCTCGATTCTTGGGTTAAATTGCATGTGCCTGGGATGACACATGTCTCCCATGAAGCTGCATGCACTCCATTGAGTATGCACTCCCTTTTCCACACGTTGGAGTTGCATGCATTGCCTCTTCGAGGACTTAGGATAAAAACATGTTTTGTCACACAGCTTTAGAATAATAATAAAATATCATTCTCAACGACTTAAGCCCCTAATCTTAGCCCCTCTTTCCAACCTTTCATCCCCTTTTCCCTTACCCACCTTGTGGAAGCTTATTCCACCATCACTCTTTCTTCATGGTGGGTCTGCACACAATGATGATTAATATTTATTAATGTTCTGCATATTACATATACAACAACAGGCTCCTAGCCTTTAACACTTAGGCTCTCCAGCATAATAAACATATAAGCCCACCAACTTATCAATGCTTGACTCACCAGCCTACAAAACATGATTTACAATTCATAAACATGATTTACAATTCATAACCATGATTAAAACAAGGATCATCCTTGGGGATATTATAATTCCAGATCCTCCTGGGGCTCTGTGAGAATTCCTTAGATCCTCCTAGATCACACCTTCCCACTAAAGAAATTTTGGACCTGCAAAAGTATATATATTCAATAACTTAGTGATGAAACTTCACTCTTCCATCTCGCTTATTCTTTTGGAAATAAGTCTTCATATTGCGTCTTCGATCTTAGGTATTAGACCAATGTATTTATGCTTTATTCTTAGGAATATGGATCTGAATCTAGCCTCTCAAACTGTAGCTAATATGATATATAGCTAATATTTTGGCTCATAAATTTCCAAACTAGAAAAGTATTGTTCACTGTATCTTGTATTTCAACATCCATTCCCATATCCTTCTACTGAAGATAGTCTATCTAGACCAATATGAAAACAAGTCGAATGATGATCTATGCCTTATCCATTTGGAATCTTTGTTATGATGTATTTGTAGAATTTCTTGAATGAATACTCTCTTCATTGTCTCTTTTGTCTTGAAAAACAATTTCAAGCTTACCGGACTTTAGATGGATGCAGGACTCAAGTCCGTCAAGTGAGATGGAGCCAAATTGGCATTTTCAGTGCACCCACGATGGGGATTGAGATGATTGACCAACCCTATGGATAGACAGGGATTGAGATGATCGAAAAACCCTGTGACCAAATGATATGGATTGATATGATCAAACAACCATGTGACTAGACGACGGGGATTGAGATGATCGAACAACCCTTTGACATGACGGGTCCTAGAGATGGGTGAAGGATGGTTATAGTTAGATATTACAAATAACATAAATAATTTTGTACCACACACCATAGAAAAACTCGCATAATCCATCTTCCATCCCCATTCCATAGTGAGCATTGTATATACTGCCAGACTATAGCTCACGAGACTCCAGCTCACGAAAAAAGTCATATAAACAATTTTCTCATGGATAGTGAATTCCAACGACCACATTGCTAAGAGAATCACATAGAAGGTCAGTAATTTCAGTGACCAGACTATTATAGGGAGAAGAACTGTAAATATGTCCATATTTCAAACCATCGTAATAACCTTACAGACCAGACCCACGAAAAACCACATACGACGGAAAGCTCCAAAAAAATTGTTATCCTAACAATCGCAGAATGAGTGGAGATTGAAACCAATTCGATTTCTAAATGATGTTGCCCGTATTGAAAAACAAGTAGAGGAGTGTCCAATAAAATACCTTATTAGATTATGGTTTTGGATAGGATTCAAAGGTTGTTTTATTTATACAAGAGTGAAGCTATTAGAGATTTATTAAAATAATTAAAAAATTAACTAGTTTTACTTAACTTAAAATAACTCAAATTAAGGTTAGGTCAATTTACATACCAATGAAATCCCTTGTTTGTGGGTAAGACACCCTTCATCCAAATTTGTGTTTTTTTTATTATTTTATATCATTTTTAACTTTGTAAATTAAAAAATGACAAAATTTTAGGAAACTAAGAAATAAAATTATTATTAAATTGTTTTTTATTAATATATATATATATATATATATATATATATATATATATATATATATATATATATATATATA
>JASDQU010103189.1:6560-17625 GCA_032191745.1 Picea mariana | reverse complement strand
TCTTGTAAATGTTGATTTCACTTCATCAATAAATGGTATAATTTTTATTTTGTGGTTTTGATGTGAAAAATCTTTCCCTTTATTAAGGACTCAATACGTCACACAATATTTCACTACATAGTTTATGTGGTTTATATAAGAGATATCAAATTATTCCAAAAAAGTTTCATCCCTCTATGACACTCTTATTTTTCATAAAATAGATTTGAAATCACTTATTTATAACTGTAAATACAACAACAAACAACACTAACTTAGCATACTCACTATTTACTTTTGTCAAATCAGCAAGACATATATAGATAGAAACTACAAACCATCAAGAGCATAGATAGCTATAAATCAAATATGGAATTTACACAAGTATTGGATACTTGAAAAAGTCATTAATATGCTTAGGATGAAGTCCATGTATATACCATAGTCTTATCACAAGATTAGTACTATGCACTAAATCATTAATATGACTAAGATGAATTCCATGTACATACCATAGTCTTATCACAAGATTAGTACAATGCACTATACCTCCAACATGAACCCCTTTTGCCACATCATGGGTTTGTTTTCTTGGTAGTTACACATATCTTGTTATAGTTTGTTCTGTAAAGTTGTTTCAGGTCATCTTTGGGGTTACATATTCATGAAAAACATTCATAAACATAAACATAAAGACATAAAGATCTGGGAGAAGAACTTTCTCTTTTTTTTATGACAAGATTGGAAGTTACAACTTGAATCTTGTCGACACCGCTCCATGAACCGCATTTGGGTTCCTCTACTTTGACTCCAAGTTCACTATTCCCAATATCCTATCCTCGCAACTAACATGCCAATATAGGATAAAAGGATGGATTGTATAAAGGAGGATGACTAGAAGGGAATGATCAGGATGAAACTTAGAGCAGGATGCAAAAGGCTTGGAATATAAAGAAGAAAATTTGGCAGAGTTCTCTTACCTCTTCTTTCATATATCCAAATGACCCCCATAGGCCCCCTTTTATATGGAGAAAATATGGTTAATTCGTTGCCAAAATGGATACAAGAGGTAAGATGTTTGGGAAACCTGACACAGCCCATAAAATCTACCTAAAACCAGAAAAAATTTTAATTTTTGCAAATTTTTAGAGTATATGCGGGTTGTCAGACATGCAGTATGTACACACGATGCATATGTAGCAAAGTGCGTACACCATGAAAAAAGTTGTTTTTTAAGAGGAACCTCAACAAAACTGGTTGGTGGATGTGTAAGTAACCAGGCAAAAGTAAAAAATGCATAATAGTGGCATTTTGAGCTATAACACACATAAATGTGACTATCTATCCCCCTTTGACATCAATGGAAAATGGTATATCTCTTTGGGGATTATCCCCCTAACTGAAATGTCCCTAAGGCTTATCCCCGTGGCTTCACTATCATGCAATATGATCTCCATTCATGTGATGAATCTCTCTCCCTTTGACAAGGGAAATCACTATGATGTAGTGTTGATGATATGGATGTCAATCATCTCTCCTCCTAGAATCATGACTCTGCAACCAATCATGGGAAGAATAATAACTTCCCCTATGAGTATGTCTCCCCCTATCTTCTCTGCAAGAAGAACAATATTCTACCACTACAATCTGCTTCTGCTGCAAATGTTGTTGCTCAACTCGAACATAGATCAACAACTCAAGAATGATGTTCTCTTGTTATGATGATCCTTGGACTTGTCCACGGATCAATCATTTAACTCATTCCATACCTTACATCAAGTGTATTCCAATCATACATATTATCTCATAATCATGAAGAGAAGGATATGTTAACAATGAATAGTGAATCATGAACAAGCATCAACCATGTACATCATGTGCCATACCATGCACATCAACTATGTACATCAACATCATACAATATACCATAAGATATCATCACTTAAGTATATATTCCAAGAATATGTGCCAAAAGTGAACCAATCATATATCAATACCATCAACAAGTGCCTCTATCAATGTACCAATGACATCATCAACCATACAACATGCCAACTATGTTCCTCAAACAAGTGCTATAAGCCAAGTGCCACAATCCATATGCCAAGAAATTTATCTCAACCATGAAGCATCAATCAATGTATCAACCAAGCACCGTAACAAGTGTCTCAACTATATCATCCCATGCATCATGTAGCAAAAGGATATGCTAAACAAGTAATACCAAGGATGTAATTTAACCAAGTACTATCACCCACAATCATCTTACATATACAAGTGCATCATCCATGCACCAAACATGTATCACCACTAGTACCATAGCATGTGCATCGATCATGCACCAAACCTCAACAAGATGTACCACAATCAATATATCCATATGTTGCATCATCCATAAACCATGTGCCAATGATACTACTATAAAGTGACTCAAATAATGTATCAAGTCTGTACCAATCATGCATCACTTATAGATTAAGATATGACTTATCAATCATGTACAACATCACTGCCTCATCAAGTCATCAACTACATGTCCCAATATGTAGCACAAGCACATGCCAAATACATGCATCAAGATATGCCTCTAACAACACATCAAAATATATGTCAATGGAGCTCACATATGTTCCAACCATGTACTATAACAGATATTCCTTAAGACCATTTACTATAGCAAGTAATAAGCAACCGATAGTTCCTCTAAACATGTATGAAGAGTGTCCCTCAATACACCAATGATATATCTCTATCTATCATCACATCATCATGATACATCTCATAAAAAATGTGCCATGACATCACTGAGAAGGTACTTAACATAACCAGCATTGTTCTTTAACAAAAAATGTCTCAATCCACACTCTAGGGTTAGTACCATGAATCCAATATAGGATTTGAGCATATGCTCCAAAACTCAACCATGTATTATCACCATGTGTTCATCAAACACACATACAAACATGAAAACCTGAAGCATACCATCTCAAAACCTGCAAAAAAAGAGTTAGATCATTAAACCATGTTGCAACTCATCTATACATCCCTTTTTGTTTAGGATTTTCCCACAGGTATGCGACCTGATTCTCAGTTAGCTCAGGTATGTGCATGACTTTTCTTCATAAAGACCATGTATATACACAACTTTTCCCACATGAGCTCATGTATTCCTTATAAAAATCCAAGATTGAGCTTGCCTCATGGCTTCCATTCTATTCTAGTTGTTCAGTCTTCTTCATCCACTTTTGAGAGTGTCCCAACTTATTTGAGCTCTAAGATTCCATATTTTCATCATTGTCTTCCTTCCTAATTTCATATACTCTTCTTTCCATATTATATGAATCACTCTTCATTGACTATCTCCTTGAATTCCAGCAATCCTGAGCTTTTTTTCCAAACCCACTGTAGTTGTAACATCTCATGGTGTGACAATGAGTAGCATAGTGTCCCACTTGATTACATATCCAACATATTAGGATGTTATGGAACCTTCCAACATATTTCCTTGCATAATTTCTACAATACAAAGCTTTGTGTCCATTTTTATTACATGAGAAGAAGTGACCATGAAAAACATGTTCATACCTTTGCTTTGATGTCCACCTTGTAGGTGTCTCTCTTTTGAATTTGCTTTGAGGTGTAGTAATGGCTTCTTGATGTCTTCTTTGCTCTGTTCTTTTGAAGGTTTTATTGCTTTGTGTAGTGCTTGACTTCCAGCTTTGCTTCCACTTTTTGAGAATGAAGGACTTACCTCATGCTTCTTAGAATTTCTAGATTCAAATTGTGTAGCTTCCTTGTTGTATCCAAGACCTCATTTATCATTTGGAGAGATATTTGACTATCCAAGATTTCATTCAAGATTGTTGCTGGGGCTCAGAAATGTCATATTCTCATCCACCTTTCCCTTCATCATTATTCACATTTCATCGCCCCATTAACCTTTCATGATATCATTTCCATAAATATACTTGGGTTTCACCTTATTGTTCTCCACTTTATTCATTTTAGTATTTAAAAGGAATTTGTGATTAAATGTTAGAAAATCAACATGTTTTCATATATATCTCAAATATGTGTGAGCTTTTTAATGTGTAGGAATATTTGAAGGATTAATTCAAAGGAATTCTCGAATACTTCTCTCCACTATTTCAATATTTGAGGAGATAATTCAATCATGTTCCACGGAGAAGATCATGGAGATTTGGTTAGAATATCTTATCTAAGATATATGAGAGATATGTGTGAGGATTTAAAGGGATTATATTTTGTAATAATGGGAAATAGGTTGAGAGAATAGTGGATCTGTAATTATGAGATGGTTATCTTCTTCATGTATATAAGAGAGTGCTCTCTCTTCATTTCATTAGCTTGAGTTTTTGGAGATAGTCTTGTAATTAGGAGAAGGGGATTCTTAGCTTTGTTATTCTTTCATGTTTTTTCATTTGACTATTGTAATATAATTTGAGATTGATATATTGTGTGAGCTCACATATGTTATTTGTCATTAACTCTTCACATGTTGTATTGCTTTTCCTTTATGCAATTTCCTGCTTTCCTAGATTAGTTTCATTTCAACAATTTAGATTAGATTACTTCTACTTCAGTCTTGCATATATAGTGTGTGTGATTCATAAGCCTACGAACCTCGGATTGACAAATTAAATGGTTGGGAAAATACTACAACGGAATTAAACGACAATATTTCCGCCTAACATTTTGGCGCTGTTGCTGGGGAAGCACAATGGATTGAGGTATTAGTTTATTTTTCATTTCAATTCATGCAAGTGTGATTAGACATGATCCTAACTCTGAGGTGACATATGGGTAAGGACATGTAGGGTAGTGTAAATTTCAATTCATGCAAGTGTGGTAGTTTAAATTTCAATTCATGCAAGTGTGATTAGACATGATCCTAACTCTGAGGTGACATACGGGTAACGACATGTAGGGTAGTGTAAATTTCAATTCATGCAAGTGTGGTAGTTTAAATTTCAATTCATGCAAGTGTGATTAGACATGATCCTAACTCTGAGGTGACATACGGGTAAGGACATGTAGGGTAGTGTAAATTTCAATTCATGCAAGTGTGGTAGTTTAAATTTCAATTCATGCAAGTGTGACTAGACATGATCCTAACTCCGAGGTGACATACGGGTAAGGACATGTAGGGTATTTTAAATTTCAATTCATGCAAGTGTGATTAGACATGATCCTAACTCTGAGGTGACATATGGGTAACGACATGTAGGGTAGTGTAAATTTCAATTTCTGCAAGTTAGTGTAAATTTCAATTTCCGCAAGATTAGTTTAAATTTTTGCAAGCGTGATATACATGTGTTGGTTCTAGGGGTCTTAGCAACTACTTGAATGGAGACTGTTCATGTCTCCCTAACCAACTATCAGGAACGTTTTAACTTCCGTAACTGTGAAGAGTAATTTTTTTTTTTTATGTTTTAGCAAGAGTGTTTTTTAAAGTTTTTCATTTTGATTTGGGTGCTGTAAGAATCCTCTTTTAACATGATTTAACAATGAATGTCAGCTTGGAACTACTCACTCAGATCCTCACAGATGTCGAGATTTCCTCTTCCCATGAAGAAGAGATCTTGACAAGGATCAAACATTCAAATACTCCTCCAGAAACAATTGATGATCTAACATCTGAAGACTCTGATGCATCCGATGACGAACAATTGATTGAAAAGGAGATCGAGGAAGATGAAGAGGATTTATAGCATGATCTGAGTGAGGAACAACACACCTATGAAAGCCTGATCGAACAATGGTTTCAAGCGAGTACTAGGTTAGATACCTTTAGTTTTTCTTTTTATTTTCTTAATTTACAATTTCAACAACTAATTTTGCACGCTCATACATATTCTCGACTGTCAATTGTGAAATTGAAAGATAGCGTATTTTTATTACTGTTGCGTGCATGGCTACATTGGCTCTTTGATTATACGTAACTAATGTCTCATTTCTAATTAGCGTTGTGTAGGTAGGATTTTATTTTCAAGTTTTTTATTTTTGCTAGAATAAGTATGTTCTCCTCCGCGCTTAATGCGATCGCGAGGATCAGAAAATATGGATGATTTGGATTTCAAGAATGAGTGTTTTAACATGCTTAACAGTAGATCAAATAAAACCAATTTTACATGTTGTTACAGCATGTTGAAACAGTGAAATTTTTACATGCTGTTACAGCATGTTGAAACAGTGAAATTTTGACATGCTGTTACAGCATGATGAAACAGTGAAATTTTTACATGCTGTTACAGCATGCTAAAATAGTGAAATTTTGACATGCTATTATAGCATGCTAAGACAGTGAAATTTTTACATGCTGAACAGTGAAATTTTTGTATGCTGAAACAGTGAATTTTTTTTTACATGCTGAGACAGTCATTGTTACAGCAACATTTTATATGTGGAAACAGTGAAATTTTTACATGTTGTTACAGCATGTTGAAATAGTGAAATTTTGACATGATGTTACAACATGCTGAAACAGTGAAATTTTTACATGCTGAACAGTGAAATTTTTGTATGCTGAAACAGTGAATTTTTTTTTATTTTTTTTACATGTTGCAACAATGAAATTTTTACATATTGAGACAGTCGCTGAAACAGTGAAATTCTACATGCTGTTTGAGTGAAATTTTTCTATGCTAAAACAATGAAATTTTTACATGCTGAGACAGTCACTGTTACAGCGAAATTTTACATGCTATCACAACAACCTGTTATAGTGAAAATTTTTCATGTTGTTACAACAAAAATTTTCATGTTGATACAGTGAATTTTACTTGCTGAAACAGTGACGTTTTTGCTGTAACAAAGATTGAATAAATTTGCATATCTTGGTTTGAGTTGCCGCAACATCCCTTGAATTACAACCTGCAAAACAAACAAATGAATCAATCCTATAATTAGTCTTCTCTCGCATCCACGTAGCAAGAAAATGAATTCAATGGTTTACTGCTCCACCTTCTCATCTCCAATAAGCATTTAGTCTTGAATTTTGTTTGTATCTTTTCAATAATAGGAAAGCTCAAAATTTCTCTAGATAATTTTAGAATTTGATTCAGGATTCATATCTATAATTGGACTATGTTGTTAATGGAGAAATATGGGCCAATTTCCACTGCCTATATCTCTGTAGTTTAGTTACCGATAGTCCACAAATTCTTTCAAATCGAATCAAAACCAATTGCTTAAAAAAAAAAAAAAGGATGATTAGTTGGGTTGCCTATTATTGGAAACTCTGTATTAGTGAACAACCAGTACATGTCCCTCCAATCATGCTTCACGATGATCTTATATGCTTTCATATTTGAGATTATTCTGTTGTTTGTTGATGTGGTATCCGAGAGAGATGGAAATCAACGATATTGTATCGAACTGTTTCATAGATTATGCATGTTCAATCAGTCCAGATCCTGAAGCAACTAGATCATGCCTATCCACTGCACGCTACAAGAATGCAAAACCGTTATAACGAATAGCTGAAAATAAGCATTAATATGTAGTTTTGATCAATCAATTGGTTGATTCATTCGTGAAATCCATTGATAGAAGTTTTGATGATTTATAATTTGAATAGGGACACAGCAATAGTTTATTCTAGTCAGGATCTCCATCGTGATCTTGAGACCCAACTCACATATGAAATGAGAAAATCTCGATCTAAAATTTTTCGTAAATTAATGTCCATTTACAGACATACAACTTCAGGTTCATTTTGCGAGCAAACAGTGATGAATTTCAAAAATCCGGGACATGGGTTTTGTGCAGAATGGTCTTATTTAGTTGATACATGGACGGTTAGCCAAAATTATTCTTGGTTTGAGAGAATTTTTTATTTTTTGGGACATGAAAAAGCTCAATTTCGGGATGGACGGTTTTTAACAACAGTCAAACTCGTGCTCAGTTGGAAGAAATGGCAAATTTCTTTATGGAACAAGAAAGTTGAAGATGTTGTAGTTCTTAAAAAAATATATGAATCGGACCACTTGAAGGGTGAAATTGAACAACTCTCTTCTACAGTTGAAGAAGAGCTTCAGTAGGTGCAGCCCATGGAAAGAATTGGATACTTTAGCTTGTTTAGCAAAAAGGAAATAAGACTTGCATTACTTGCTGGGGTTGGTCTAGAGGTGTTTCAGCAATTAACTGGCATCAATACTGTTATGTATTACATTCCCACTATTGTTGAGCTGGTTGGTTTTGTTTCAAATAAAACCGCCTTGTTGCTATCTCTTATGGTTTCTGGAATGAATGTTATTGGCTCTATTATTGGCATATCTCTTTGGTTTAGCGATGGTTGCTGATGTTGGTGGCTTACTCTTTGGTTATGATACAGGTGTCATATCAGGAGCCCTTCTCTACATTCGTGATGAATTTAAAACAATGAATGAGAGTACATTTCTATAGGAAACTATTGTTAGCATGGCAGTAGCAAGTGTTATCATTGGAGCTGCTTTAGGTGGATGGCTTAATGATACTTATGGGCGCAAGAAAACAACTCTTTTGACTGATTTTGTTTTTGTGATTGGATCAGTCTGTATGGCTATTGCACCAGATTCATATGTGCTTATTCTTGGTAGGCTTTTAGTAGGCTTTGGTGTTGGTGTCACATCAATCACTACTCCAATATATATTGCCGTAGTTTCACCGTCTGAGATAAAAGGAGGACTAGTGTATGTGAATGTGCTAATGATAACTGGCAGGTAGTTTCTGTCCTATCTTGTGAGGTACCAGGGACATGGCATTGGATTCTTGGGAACAAGAGAGTATCGGGACTAGTCACGGGAGTACACATTAAATTCTTGATGATCACTTCGTTGAAAATTTGCTAAAACAGGATATATCTTTATCTTCGCATTAAGGACACATCTAGATTTGCTGCAATTGACATGAATATCAAAAGGTCATGAACTCTCCATTAATCTATTTCATATGATTATTTGAGATCTAATACATTACAACAATGTCCCTGCAGTTTTGGTCTTGGATATTTCTCTAAGACAAAGGAGTCTAGAAAGAGTGTTTCGATTAACCAATTCCAGGTTAAAGATGTAATATTGAAGGAAAATCTAGGCTGGCAAACACCCAAAATTTTGATGCCTCCGATTTTGTTAGTTATATACGAGTCATTGATATGTACAAAAATTTTAATAAGCCACCTCATTCAAGTGCCGAAATCACGATCTGGATCTCCATCTCATCCTCACGCAGAGCACAGAATATTTTTTTTGGGAAATTGGGGGTTATGTTGTCATTTATCGTCCCACCGTGCACATTATGATTAACATGTTTTTGCAGGCATTGTATTGTAGGATCGACTGTTGTGTTCGTTTACTGGATCTATATGCTCTAATTATTCATGATTATGCAGAAAATCAATTAAAATCAATGGAGCAGCTTGACTAATTTCTTGGGTAAATTTGACAGACAACATTCAAGGACTTTAGTGACAATTATCAGCAATTGGTTATTATGCAGATTTGATACAGTTAAGACAAATAAGTATGCAAAGGCAACAGGTATAAAAACACAGTCTATTTCCTTGATTTGCTGCATTTGCATTTATTTTTGCATGATATGTTTTTCGCAAATCTCATAGTTTTTATGCAGAAATTTGTACAAAGATTTTCAGGTTCACAGCCGAGTGCATCCCGTGCTGCAGTGATTTTCATGAATCACAACATTTTTTTTTAGAAAACCATGTTTGTTAGATAGCTTGAAGGAGTTGTTACTCAACAGAAGCTGTTACACATCATAACATTTGTTGTTACACAACAGTCGTTTGCTGATACGCAGAAGCAATTTTCTTATACACAACAACTTTTTGCACATCTTGATGTTTGCTGTTACACAACGAACATGCTGATACACCATGTTGTGATACCCATATTTCTACATTTCACCAATTTCATGCTATAACACTATTTCATTTCTCCTTCAAAGCCGATAAATCATTCCTGTGTTGAAACCATCTTTCATTGCCTTAACTTTCATGATTCCACACACCTATTTTTATAAGTAGCATACATCATTTCCTTCATCTTTTTTTTTTAGTTCATTTTTGCCTCTCCAGTTTTCCTTTTGAACAAAACAAACTCCCTTTTCCATGATTACATTGCCTTGATTCCTTATCATAAACCCTGTTACTACTGAGATCATTACATCTATAATCATACCAATCCTTTTACAAACTCACGTTGACTGATGTGGGATTCCTTAAGGCCCACCTTTCAACAAGTCTTACCCCATTGACCTCGACACCATATCTGGGATATAGACTAGAGTTCCATTTTGAGTACCTTGAGGCTTGCATACCTTAATGGCAAGCTCTCTCGCTAACAATCATGGGAATACATCAATGTCCCTTGATCGTCGGATCTTGCAAGTGGCTCGACATCAGCACATCTATTCGCACTTTGCCAGATGTACTCGGGTACCTTGGCACTCATTGATACCAATGGTGAGTTGCCTCACATTGGTTAACAACAGTCATCATTGGTCGGTAATCCAATAACTTCTTTTTATGCTCGACATCGACACATTCATTTGCATGATTAGAATTGTACCATCAGGTTTCGTAGTGGGTGAAGACTATACATTTTTCATGACTCTATCAGCAATTACAGTAGCATGACTTCAGCCATATGAGACTACTGCAGTTCCACTTTCACACTTTCTCTTTTCCATGATTCATTCAATAGCAGTTCAGCTTCCTCCACTTCACATTCTTTGATCCAGCAGACAACAGTCGCAGCTAGAGCAGTAGTCAATTTTCATATGATCCTACTGTTATCACTCCAGGAAACTACTTAGGGTTGTAAGCTAAGTATGCCTGGTAACTTAAGAATTGAATATTTTTCAGTAGGTGGATCAATGGGATACTAATATAGAACAATGGAGAGATGACTTATCCAAATAGCTTAATGAACCAGTGCTTTTAGAAACTATAAATCAGATGCCAATAGCAGAAAAGGTGTGAAGAATATTGCTTAGACAACCAAATACATTGGAATGCAGGGTTTAAATAACCAAATACATAAATAATGCAGGGTCACACTAAGCAAAT
>JASDQU010103188.1:109470-135521 GCA_032191745.1 Picea mariana | reverse complement strand
GTAATATCCATATAGAATATTCTTACCTACAAATATATCAAAACACATACCATTATCCTTCAAACAAGATTTCATCCATTACTCAAACATTTGTGCTACCGAAATTCTCTACTGAACTTTCTTCAAGGGTTGACATCAATGGAAACTAACCTAATTAATCAACACATCTCCCATACTAGGATATTTTTCTTATTTATGATTCACTCTCAAAGTGAACAAAAGGTCGCGACCACATTCACGGCCTCCACATAGCGCCTCTCCATGCAAAATAAATAAGTGCAAAAGACCATGGAGGAATAGAAAGACATATTCTCCTTACCCACTAGGATAGCTATGCAATGTTAGGTCAAGTGTTTAATTGATTTTACCTCTGGTGCACATCTATGCAATAGGTGATATGAATTAGGTCTTCAAATTTTTTTGTAAATGTTGTACATAGATATGTTTTATTTTATTCCATTTTATTTTGTCTTTTGGCACAATGGGAAGGTGAAATGAAAAATTGTGCATGTTGGCCTTCCAAGAGAATCCCATTAAAATTAATGAGAGAAGTAGTGAAAAAAAAAAGAAGGAATATGTAAGGATAAATGGAGAAGGACAATATTAGAAATTGAATCTTGAAGAAGGCATCATACTGGATGTTGAGGGGATGAAGGATTTAATGTCCATGTTCACTCTAGGTGAAGCTACCCATGAACCATGGCATCTGTAATTTGGTCCTTCACAGTGAATAACAATATAAAGAGTCTATGTATCTCACCCCATTGTAATGTTTCTCTTCAACATAATATAATTCCCATTTAAATGTTGAATCTATGAGTTACTACAATTTATGATTTGGGAATTTGGTTTTGAGTTAAAACAAACTATGCATACCTTCTTGAAGTGTTTTTTAATACTGTAGCACCCATCCAAAGCATTATTCCAATGCCTCAATGAATTTAAACTTACCTAGGTGAATTTACGAACAATTGGGTGTTTTATTTACTGTCTGGGTGAATTTATACTTACTTGGGTGAATTTAGAGACCCCTAGGTGTTAATCTTCATTGTTGAACATCTAAATTGGTCTCTTATATTTTTTTGTTTACTGTGGGGGATCAAAACCACCATTGGATGATTTTTTTTATTGTTGGGGTCACCAAATCATCCTACAGACATTTTCATTTGTTTTTGAAGATCAAATCCTACCTCTATATATTTTTTTCAACTATTAGTTGACCCATTCCAACTAGATTTCTCTTGAAGTTAATTTCCTTTCATTTTGTTGACCCGACCATCAAAGCATTTGATCACAATTTCTTTTGGTTGACTCAACCTTAAAACCATTTGACTAAGATTTCATTTCATCAAATAAACCACCAAAGCATTCAAATGAGATTTCATTTTTTTGACTTGACCATCAACCATTCAACTAGATTTTCATTTGGTCAACCTGACCATCAAAGCATTTGACTGGCCATCCATTAGGCCGAATTGACTAGTGGGTGGACGACATTTTTATTATTTGGTCCATTTGACTGATTGGAATATTTCAAGGATTACGACCAGCTGAAGAAGATCAAGCTAGAAAGAAACATTTTGTTCCACAACATAATTTGTGTTGGTGAGATAGACAGGATATAGGCCTGCCATTTACAGATCAGATGGTATTATATCAGGATTTCCAAAGACATAGAAGAAGTTTTCATGGGAAAATATTTTAACAGATATAAGTTGGAAGAGTTGAGAGAATTCAACAGGTAGATCCAAGAATAATTTTTGTATTGGAGACATAGATAATATGACCTGGAGAAATAGATTTCCAAGCAACATGACTCCTTCACCGCCATGGGGAAAGAATTAGACATGAACATATTGTAGCTCTTGTAGTTCGGGGAGAAATTCATTGAGATGGATAATTGGAAAGAAGATAGGTTCACTAAGGTCACTTCTCACCTATACCATGACTTGGTACTGAAGGAAGAGTCCTTGAATAAGGTGGAAGAAATTTTACAAGAGACCAAAGCCCATTTCATTTCCATTGTTGAAGCTAGTACCATGGCATAGAAAAACATGGTAAATGCACCTCCCAATACCCTTTTTGACTTTGAGAAGAAAACTAGAGGCATTGGTTCCAATCTCATGAGGAAAATGGGCTATGATGGGAAATCGATAGGAAATAAAGGCCAATGGAATTTGATTCCCATTGTAGCTCAACAAAGGCCCAAGCATGAAACCTAGAATTTAGTGGAAAAGAAGCCAACACAAGTGCTGCTCAAACCAACTTGTTAAAGGAAAGAGGAACCATAAAAGAAAACATGTGCAACAAGACACTCAAATATTCTTGTAGTATCTTGGAAAAAGGTAGAAAATATATGATTCTACCATCCATATTTTCTCCATCTCTCGGGGGGACCAAGCAACCAAGTTATCTAGCATCATAAAAAACTGAAGAGGTATGGAATAGTTTCTTTCTATTGAAATAAAATGGGTCATAATGTTAACGATTTTTGGTGCTCTATAAGGCCAAGCATCCCATGAAAAAACTATTGTCATTATTGTATAGTGTCTGGACATTTGGAGGCCAAATGTTGGAGGATTCACCCAGAACTCCATCCCAAGAACTGAACAACCAATAAAAAATATTGGAGAGTCAATGTCAAGGGGAAAGATGAGTTATTCAAACTTTCATGCCAAGGAACAATGGTATTCTGGGATCCTAATGCAGCAGTGAATGTCATCCACAACCATGAGAGAGAAACAGGGTTATGCCAAAAGTAGCACCTACTCAACTCTTATCTTCCATCCTACAACAAAGGCATTCTTTCTGGAGATTTATTGGAGTTTTCATGATGTTAGGATAAGAACGAAATGGAAGGAGTTGAATATTTTGGGGACCAAAATACGTCAAATTGGGAGGTTTAATATGAATTGGATCATGACAAATGTTTGTAAATGTTGTAAATAAACATGTTTTGTTTTATTTCATTTTATTTGGTTTTCTAGAAAAATGGGAAGGTGAAAAAAATAATTGTTCTTGTTGGCCTTCCAAGAGAAACCCATTAAAATTAGTGAGAGTATCAACGAATAGAACAATGAAGGGAGATGAAAGGATAAAGGGGGAAGGAAAATAGTATAAATTAAAGCTCGAAGAAGGAATCATGATGGAGGTTGAGTGGACAAAGGAGTTAATCTTGATGTTCACTCTAAGCAAAGGTGTATCTAATCCATGGCATCTGTTATTTGGTTATTCAAGGTGAGTAAAAATACATAGATTCTATGTCTATCTCACCCCATTATATTTTTTCTCCTCAACATAATAAAATTCCCATTTAAATATTTAATATACGAGTTACTGCAATTCATGCTTTGGGAATTTGGTTTTGAGCTACGACAATCTATACATACCCTGTTGAAGTGTTTTTGTTTATCCTGTAGCACCCATCTGAATCATTCTTCCGTCGTCTGGGTAAATTTAAACTTAAATGGGAGAATTTATGGACCCCTATGAATTTTATTTACTTCCTAGGTGAATTTATACTTACTTGTGCAAATTTGGAGACCCATAGGCATTTTTATTAATTGCTAAACATTTGAATTCATCCCTTCGATTATTGTTTTTGTTGTGGGGAATCAAAACCTCCCCTAGATGTTTTTTCTTTGTTTATGGGGTCACCAAATCACCCTACATATGTTTTCCTTTGTTTTTGAATATCAAATTTTCCCTATATATATTTTTTTCAACTATTGGTCAACCCATTCTGATTAGGTTTCTCTTGAAGTTGATTTACTTTCATTTGGTTGACTAGACCATTAATGAATTCAACCATGGTTTACTTTGTTTAACCCAAACATCAAATAATTCGACTGGGATTTCGTTTGGTCAACCTAAACACCAAATAATTCGATAGAGATTTCATTTGGTCGAAGCACCCATCAAACATTCGACTTGGTTTTCATTTGGTTGACCCGACCACCAAAGCTTTCGACTGGTCATCCATTGGGATGACGTGACTAGTGGGTCGCATATGAGTTTATTATTTGGTCAATTCAACTATTTGACATATTTCTAGGATTAAAACCAATCGAACAAGATCAATATAGAAAGAAAAAATTATTCGGCAGGAGAATCTATGTTTGTGAGATGGAAAATAAATAGGCCTATCGTTTACATATCAATAGGCCATTTGATCTCTTATATTTTGTGGAAAATGAGGAAATCAAGGGCCAAATTAAATATATTCTCAAAATGGGGCACATCCAACCAATCTCCTCACCCTATGGAACCCCAACGTAACTCATGCAGAATAAATATGAGATCTAGATACTGTGCATTGATTACAATGCCCTATTTTTTTTTTTGTCAGGTACCAGTACCCAATTCCTTGAATTGACGACCTTCTTCACCATCTCAAGGGATCCAATTACTTTAGTAATATTGAATTGAAGTTTTTCTACCACCATGTCCCATTAGAACAGACTGGTGTATGGAATACTTCTTTCAAGTCCAAAGAGGGTATTTTTGAATCATTGGTAATGCCCTTTGGTTTGACGGAATCCCCAACCAATTTCATGAGGTTGATGGATGATACCTTGATGGATTTAACTAATTATTTTGTGGTGGTATATCTATATGATATCCTCATCTTCAACAAAATTTGGATTGAACACTGGTATCATAATTAGTATGTCCTTCACACTCTGTGGCAGCACAAGCTATATGCTAACTTGCAAAAATGATCCTTCATAATGATCAGAGTCCAATACGTAGGTTAAATTGTTTATTATCATGGTGTTCATGTCAATACATCATATTATATTGGTAATTTAAGAATCGATGGATTCAAAGGTGTTATTTCTATTCTAAGATGGATTGAAGTGCACACCATGTTGTGCATGTCGATACACCATTCTAATGGGTGTAAGTACATTTTGGGATACCACAAAACATCATATTAGATTGGGAAACCACATTCCTAAGCACATTTTGGTTGATCTTGTGATCATTGTTGGAAAACAAGCTCACCAAATCCATTTCCTTTTACCCCCAAATTTATGCCCAGATAGAGGTCATCAACAAGATTATCATACATATCTTGCACATGTACAAATTTAACAATCCACACTCATGGTATGAGAGAGTCCCCTATGTTCAACGTATCTATAAAAAATATATCCATATCTTTACCGACCACATCCCCTTTCAGGTGGGGCTAGGATTTCAACAATTGGGTCCCATTGATGTTGCACTACCCCTTGAGACCACACATGAAGAATATTCCCATGTTCAATATGAGGCCGACAAAGCCCCTAAGTTTATTAAAAAGATTCATCACATCCACGAACATGTCCATGATATTTTGTAGAAATCCAATGCTAAGTATAACGAATGCCACAATCAACACCGAGAGCTACACAAGTTTCAAGTGGGAGAAAAGGTTTGGTTGCCTTTGCAGAAGGATCACATTAAAGGACCCCATCAGAAACATTGTCCACTTTGTTATGGTACTTACACCATAATCAAGGATGTGGGTGAAAATGATTTCAAGCTAAGTATTCCCCTCTTTCTTGGATTTCACCTAGTGTTCAGTGTGGACCTCCTTCGACCTTACTTTCCACCATTATTGGACACATTAGAGATAGAAGAGAATTTGAAACCCACAAAGCTCAACCCTAACTACAATGAACATGCAACTGTTGATAATATCATTGAAAAATATGTTAAGGGAACTCAACATCAGAGGATCCATATTTATCAGGTTGTCAAATTAGGGAATCTCCCACACCAAGGAAAGTGGCTCACCCAACACCAATTTCAATAGAAGTTTCCCCATCTAACGGGTCCAGTCAATGAAATGAATAACATTTATTCCTAAGGGGGGAGTATTGATCCAAGTGGATGTCATTGGCCACCCACCTATTACACTATCTCAAAGCACATTTTTCCATTTTGGTAGTTTTTCTACACTTTTTCGAGTCCTGAACTTTTGAGTACTTAAACAACATTTTCTAGGAGTGGTAGCATTGAGATGATCATTAAAGGCATGGTATAGGATTACTTGAATGTGTACTTCTCGGCTAGAAATTTCCAATGGTCTATCCAATGCTCCAAATGGATATTGTATGCAAAATTTATGACCTGGGGAAGTTGGCATACCAACTAACCCCATTAGGGCCCACATGCCTTTTGAAATTTCATCTACTAGGGTTAGGTTTTTTGGCTATTTTATGTTTCCTTATTAATTCTCTATGATAAAAAGTCCTTTTATCCTTATTGTAATGTTCTTTGGATAATGCATGTATCCCTCACGTCTCTTCTCAAAGATAAGATACCTCCATTCGAGTGAGTTTGTTTCATTCTGTATTTTTACAGTCCAACACATTTTATTTATTAATAGAAGTAAATTTTTATTGTATTTATGTTTTTTTGTTATAACTCTATATTTCATTTCATTCCATTTATAAATATGGATTAGTTGTATCAAAGAAGTCTCTTCTTTATCTATTTCTCTATGCATGTCCCCAATGAGGTCAGGGTATAAGGGGTTAGGACTCAAACTATTTGAACCTTTGCAATACCATCCTTACCAACCCCGACAACCTCCCATGACAGAATAAATGAGAGATGATGGAGTAGGATATCTTATTAAACTATTGTTGAATCCCTTGCATGACAAAGGAACTATATGATAGATAAATTTTCCTAGATCCTTCAATGAATTCAAACAACTAACGCATCTTCATCAAGCGACCACTTTGGAGGCTCACTCCCCCTTCATGGTCCAATTCAATTTTTATATCCTAGTATTTGAAGGTCAGATAAATGCAGATTCTCTAGATAAATATAGGGATCTACTTGAAGAGTATTTTTTTTTCCATAATTTTTATGATAGAGAAAACATCACCTTTTTTCTCCTTAAGGTTGTCCCCCATGTCAATGATTGGTGGGATAATTACTATTATTAAAAGGCCATGAAGGTATCTGCATTGTTTGTAGTTGTACCCACTTGGGGTTCTTTCCAGTATGTTATTAAGGAATCGTATCACCCTATTGGATGCTACGATGACTAGTATACAAAATGGACCACATTGTAGTAGGAAAGGGACCAAATAGTGCCAGAGTTCACAAATGTAGTCCGTAATTTTTGCATCAAGTTGGGTATCAAAGACTATGAACAACACCTAGAGATCAACTACCGCAAATTTTTTCATCAACACATAAAAAAAATGGTTTTACTAAACATCTCATCACTAGGAACGACTTATAGATATGCCATCAAAATCCAGAAAAAATTTAAACAAGAGAAGTGGGAGTTTGGATCTATGAATTTCTCATAGCAGAAGTAGGGAAATTGCAACTCCAACCTACAAAACAATGGATAGAGCAAGGATGGACCACTAAAGTCAAAAATTCCAATCCAGCAACAAAGAAGGATAATGGCAAGATGAAGAGAGACACTCAAAAGTGGTGTGAATTACATAAAATTCCATGGAATAACATCGATGAATGTCGCTTAAAGAAGTCATTGGTGGTTGATTTGAAACCCTTGTAGTTAGATGCAGGTTCTGAATCAGAATCAAAACAAGACAAGGGGAACTAAATAATTGATTTGAAACCCAATGCCACCTTCAATACCACCAAGGTCCAGCCAAGTGAACCCAAAGAATCAAAGGAAGGTGAGTGCCTTTTCCACTCATAGATGTGGGTGAAGGGTTCTCTGCTGCACTTCATTGTCGATAGAAAAAATCAAAAGAACCTCATCTTGGAAAATGTTTCCAAGAATTTGGACCTACCGAAAAACCTACATTTGAAGCCTTACACCATTGAGTGGCTCCGCCAAGGCAGAGATCTCCTCATCACCCAACAGTGCCACCTGCCTTATGACATCAATCCCTTCAATGATGAGGTATTGTGTGATATTTCCCCCTTCAAGTTTTGGATGTTCTTTTAGGAGAACATTAATTGTGGAAACATCATGTTGTCTATGAGTCTAGAACTCCCAATGTTATTATTACTTTGGGCATAAAATTATATAGGATACTAGAGGTAGCTCCACCTACCACCATTTACTTGATCTTCTCTAAGCAATGCAGGAAGGTCATCTCACAGACCAAGAAATTTGCCTTACTTATTATTCTCTCAAAGTTAATAGAATATCATGACCAAATCCATGTACTCCGCACAGGGCCTCTCCATGCAACAAAAGAAGGTGGACAAGGTCATGGAGGAGTATAAATACATATTCTACTCACCCACTCAAGTACCTATGCATTGTTAGTTCAATCATTCAATCAATCTTACCCTCAATGCACCTCTACCAAATAGGCCATTCTATCATCCCTCTCTTATGTAAAATGAGGAAATCAAACATCATATCGAAGAGATTCTAAAAAAGGGGCACATCCGACCAATCTCCTCACCTTGTTGAAGCCCAATTGTACTTGTAAAAAATAAATACAAGATATGGTGACTCTGCATTCATTATAGGGCCCTAAACCAAATCATAGTGAGGAAACAATAAACAATTCCTTTAAATCACAAACTTCTTGACCATCTTGAGGGATCCAATTAGTTCATTAATATTGACCTGAAGTCCAGCTGCCTCCAGGTCCCAATAAAACAAACAAATGTATGGAATACTTCTTTCAAGTCCAATGCGAGTCTTTTTGAATGGCTGGTCATGCCCTTTGGTTTGAATAATGTCTCAACTACTTTCAATATGTTGATGGATCATATATTGTGACCTTTCAGAAATTATATTTTGGTGATATATCTAGATGATATCCTCATCTTCAATAAGAGCTAGGCGGAACACTTGTTGCATATTCAACAGGTCATTCACACTCTTTGACAAACCAAGATATATGCTAACATGGATAAATGATATTTCGACATAAATATATTCCAATACCTAGGCTATATTTTTTATGATCATGGTGTCCATGTGGATCTATCCAAGATCCAATTCATTCATGACTAGCTATGCTCAACAACACTAACTAATATTTGGAGTTTCTTGGGACTTGCCAATTTCTATCGCAGGTTCATGTTGGGATTCTCCTATATCAGATGAACCTTCAACCAAGTGACCAAGTATGGTGGTAAATAAAAGTTCATGTAGGGACAGTTGCAATAAAAAACATTCGATGATCTGAAGCATCACTTTTTCTTAGCCTAGAAGATCTGATTATCTAATCTTCAACAACCTTACGATATTGAGATAAATGCTTCCAATTATTATATGGGTGCAGTTCTCACTCATCACAATCATATAGTGTCCTATCCTAGTGAGATAGTATCAGATATAGTTCAAAAGTACCCCACTTATGACAAAGAGATGTATTCCATTGTACAAGCATGCTACCAATGGAATAATTACATTATTTGGAAGGAGATAGTCATCCACATTGATCACAAGAATTTTTAATTCATACAGACACATGGAAAATTTCAAAATGACCTCCATCAAAAGAGCTCCACATTCTTGCAGTATTTTCATCTCAACACAAAATATAAGACAAGGAGCACCAATCATGTCACTGACTTCCTCACCTGACCCCCAGTTATAGCATTAACCACAATGCTCCACTCTTGCGGATGTGAGGCCTTGGGATGGTTGAAACTCTACGAGCGTGATCTTGACATCACTACCACTTACCATATGTTGGGAGCAAGGATGCCCATCACTAAATTTGATCATCAAGATGGAATATTATGTCATTTGGCCCATCTCTTTGTTCCTTCATGTGAGTGGGTGAATATGATTTGGAAAGCTCACTATAGTCATATGGCATGACACTTTGGTGTGGAAAATATAGTTGCAATGTTGGAGAATTATTTTTATTGGCGGAAACTTCAATAGGAAGTCGACAAGTGCATTTGTTATTTCACTTCCTATGATATTTCCAAACCATCGATTAATAAGAAAGGCCTATACACCCCTTTCCCTACTCCCGACGGGTTCTGGGAATCCATATCAATGGAATACATGTTTTTCCTTACTTAAAACAAGTAGGGAAATGACTGCATTTTTTTGGTGGTTGATCGATTTTCTATGATGGCCATTTTGACAACTTGCAAGAAGAGTATCACAATCTGGATGCCACTACCAATTTCTTCCTTGGATAGATGTGGGTACATTTTTGGATATTGCAGACCATCATGTTAGATCAAGACAAAATTTCCCTACACACATTTTGGTCGATTCTTTGGTCACTATTGGACACCAATCTCACCAAATCAACTACCTTCCACCCCCAAACTGATGGCTAGAAAGAGTTTATCAACAAGATGATCATGCATATCTTCTGCATGTACAACTTCAAGAATCCATGCACATGGGATGAGAGTATCTCCTATGTTCAACATAGCTACAAAAAATCTCTCCATAGCTCAACCAACCATAACCTATTTAGGGTGGGACTAAGATTTTATTCATTGGGTCCCATTGATGTTGCATTGCCCCTTGAGATCACACAGGAAAAATATTCCTATGTTCAATCTAAGGTCAAAAAATCCACCAAGTTTATTGAATTGATTCACCACATCCATGAATAGGTCCATTATATTTTTTAGAAATCCAATGCTATTTACAAGGAAGGCCATGATCAACACCATGTGCCACACATGTTTCAGGTGGGAGAGAAGGTTTTGTTGCATTTGCAGAAGGAGAACCTTACAATACCCCATCGATCCACTCTTTTATGGTCCTTACACCATCACCAAATATTTGGGTGACAACTCTCTTGAGCTAATTATTCCCGTGTTCCTTGGCTTGCACCCATTGTTCAATGGGAACCTCCTTCAGCCATACTTCGCACTATTATTGGGAACATTAGTGATAGTAGAACAATTAAAACTAATAGATATCAACCCTAAATTAATGGAATGGGGAACCATTGATCATATCATGGACACATAGGTTAAGGTAACTTTCCAATAGAGTATCCAACTTTATCAGGTTGCCAAAGCAGAGTAACTCCTACGACAAGGAAAGTGGCTCACCTGAGGCCAAGTTCAGTAGAAGTTTCTCCATCTAATTTGGTCACTTAGTGTAGTGGATACCATTGCTTTGTAAGGTATGATGATATATCTAGGTGGATATCATTGGCCACCCACCTATTCCACTAGCTCAAAGAATAGCTTTCCATTTTGGCACTTTTTATACACTTTTTCGAGTCTTGAACTTTCGAGGCTATTTTAAGGTCGCAAACAAAAAATTTTGAGTGCGGAAGTGCCAAAAATATTTCCAAATGCATGGTATGGGCCTACCTAAATGTGTACTTCTCAACTATTCCTTTCCAATGGGCTGTCGAGCATTCCAAATGGAGATCATATGCAAAATTTACGACCTTAGGAAGTTGGAAAATCAAATAACCCCATTGGGGTCCATAATACGTTTGGTGTTTTATCTCCTAGGGTTAGGTATTTGGATATTTATGGTTTTCTCATTATGTTTTTATGATAAAAAGGCCATTCGACCTCATTTTAATGCACTCTAGTGATCGCACATAACTGTCACATCTCTTCTTAGAGACAAACTACCACCATTCGAGAAAGTTTTTTTCATTCTGCATTTTTACAGTTCATGGAATTTCATTTATTAACAAAAGTCAAGTTTCACTGTATCTTCATGTTTTTGTTATAAATATATATTTCATTTCATTCCATTTCTAAATAAAAATTAGTGGTTTCAAAGTGGCCTACCCTTTATGTGTTTCTTTATGTCTGTCCCTAGCAAGGTTAGTGTATAAGGAGTTGAGACTCAAAATATTAGAGCCTCTGCAATACCATCCTCACCAACCACAATGGCCTCCCATGGAGGAATAAAAGAGATACGATGGAGTAGGAGGTCTTATTCAATTGTTTCTTGAGGAAGCCCTCCCATGACAAAGGAACAAGATGATGGATATTTTTTCCCACATTATTAGAATAATTTTGTTGTTTCATATCCTAGGGTTAGGTCTTTGAATGTTTAAGGTTTCCTAATTCTTTATTGATATTCTGTCAAAATCGAGAAAAAATTTAAACATAAGAAGTGGGAATTTGGATCTACGAATTTCTCATAGTAGAAGCAGAGTAAAGGCATCCCCAAATAGAAAAATAAAGGATAGAACAAGGATGAATCGCCACAATTCAACCAGTCTAGGACATCAACAAAGAAGGGTAATGGGAAGATGAAGAAAGAGACTAGAAAGTGTTGCAAATTGCATAAAACTCCTTGGCATAACACCAATTAATGTCACTCGAAGGATTCCTTGGTGGCCGAGATGAAATCCTCAGAGTCATATGTAGGTTGTGACTTAGAATCAAAACCAAACAAGGTGAAGTGGATCATTGATGCAAAAAATAATTCCATTGTCACTACCACCAAGGTCCAACCAAGTGATCTCAAAGAACCGAAGGAAGGTGAGAACATTTTCCACTCACTGATGTGGGTGAAGGTTTCTCTGATGCACTTCATTGTCAATAGCGGAAGTCAGAAGAGACTCATATCACCAGAGGTTTCCAATTGGTTATATGTTCTGACAATACCACATTGGGATCCTTACACCATTGGATCGCTAAGCAAAGGGAGATATCTATGCATCATCTAATATTGTCTCCTGCAGCATGGAATCAATCCCTTCAAGGATGAGGTATTGTCTGATATTTACCCCCTTTAATTTTGTGATGTTCTTTTACTCCAATCTTACTTGTGGAAACATCATGCTATATATGAGTTTATACCTTGAAGTGTTATTACTTTGGGTAGACAATGATACATGATACCAAATATATATCTTCCTACCACCATTTCCTTGAACTCCATTAAGCAATGCAGGAAGGTCATATCACAGACCAGAAAATTTGTCTTCTTTATGATTCGTTCTCAAAGTGAACAAGAGGTTGCGACCACATTCGTGGCCTTCGCATAGGGACTTTCCATACAGAAGAAGTAGGTGGAATTTTTTTTTGAGGAATACAAATAGATATTATCCTCACCCACTAGGGTACCTATGCACTATCAGGTCAATCATTCAATCGATTTGACCGTCGATGTACCTTGACCCGATAGGTCAGTCTATCACCACTCTCTTTTGGAAAATGAGGAAATCAAGTGCCATATCCAAAAGAAGCTAAAAAAGGGGAACATATGACCAATATCCTCACTCTTTGGAATCCTAATTGTACTCATGTAGAATAAATATGAGACCTAGTGACTCTACATTGATTATAGCGAGCTAAAAAAAATCATAGTAAAAACCTTGTACCCAATTCCTCAAATTGATGACATTTTTGAATATATGAAGGAAGACAATTACTTAATTAATATTGAACTAAAGTGTGGCTTCCACCAAGTCTGAATAAAACAAACTGATGTATGGAATACTGCTTTCAATTCCAAAGAGGGTATTTTTGAATGGTTGGTCATGCCCTTTGGTTTGATGAATTCCCTAACCACTTTCATTAGGTTGATGGAAAATATCTTGTGGCTTTTCACCAATTCTTTTGTTGTGGTATATCTGGATGATATCCTCATATTCAACAAGAGTTGGAAGGAACAATTGCAACATATTGATTAGGTCATTCACACTCTGGGACAATACAATTTATATGTTAACTTGGAAAAATGAGCCTTCGACATGAGCATGATCCAATACCTATGTTACATTGTTTATGAATATGGCTTGTACATGGATCTTTCTAAGATCCAGGTCGTTCGTGACTTTTCATTCCCAACCACACTAACCGAGCATTGAAGTTTCTTGGGACTTGCAAATTTCTATCGCAAGTTCGTGTATGGATTCTCCCATATTGCATGGGCCCTCATCCATGTGACCAAGGGTGTTGGTAAAGAAAATTTAGTGTGGGGATAGTTGGAACAGAAAGAATTCAATGATCTGAAACATCATTTGTGCTCAAACCTAGTGCCCTCATTACCCTATCAGCAACAACATTTTTACATTGAGATAGATGTTTTTGATTATTTTATGAGAATATCTCTCACTAAACACAGTCATCCAGTGGCATATCATAGTGAGACACCATCAAATTCAGTCCATAAGTACCCCACTTATGAAAAAAAAATCTATTCCATTGTACAAGCCTATCGCGAATGGAATCATTACATTCTCGAGAAGGATACAATCATATACATTGATCACAAGCCTCTACAATTCATGAAAACACAAGGAAAATTGAAGAATGTCCACCATCAAAAGTGGTCCACATACTTGTAGTAATTTCATATCAACATCAAATATATAACATGGAGCACCAATTTCATCACTAACTACCTCAGTCGTCCCCCAATTGTAGCATTAACCATGGTGCTCCACTCTTGTTGTAATGAGGCCTCAGAATGGCCCCATCTCTACGAGAGTGATCCCAACTTCACTACCACTTACCAAATGCTGGAAGAAGGGATTCCTATCACTGAATTTTATATTCACAATGGACTATAATTCCATATAGGCCATCATTTTTTTCCTTCAAGAAAGCATGTGAAGCTGATTTGGGAAGCTCACTAAAGTCGGATGGCAGGACACTTTAGTGTGGAAAAGATAGTGGTAGTGCTATAGAAGTATTTCTATTGGTTGAAACTTTGACATGAGGTTGACAAGTACATCTAGTATTGCACTACTTGTGCTATTACCAAACCTATCACTAAGAAGTAGGACATGTACACCCCTCTCCCTACTCTCGAAATACCATGGGAATCCATCTTGATGGACTACATGTCTTTCTTTCCTTCAAACAAGTAGGGAAATGACTATATTTTTTCAGTGGTTGATCAATTTTATAAGATGGATATTCTGATAGTCTGCAAGAAGAGTATCATAGTCAAGGCCACTACCACGATATTTTTTCGAATGGGTGTGGGTACATTTTGGGATACTGCAGAGTATCATCTCATATTAGAACAAGAGGTTCGTAAGCACATTTTGGTCAAGGATATAGTCATTATTGGAAACCAAGCTCACTAAATATATTTCCTTCTAGCACCAAACATATGGACAGATAGAGGTTGTCAATAGGATGATCATGAAAATATTGCACATGTAAAACTCCAAGAATCCATGCACATGGGATGATATTCTTCCCCATATTCAACATAGCTATAACAAAGCTCTCCATAGCTTGACTAGCCACAACCCCTTTCTAGTGGGGATGGGATTTCAACCATTGGGTACCATTGATGTTGCACTTCCCTTGTCAACAAACAGGAAGAATCTCCCCATGTTCTATCTAAGGCTGAAAACTCCACCAAGTTTATTGAATGGATTCATCACATCCACCAACAAGTCCATGGAAGTTTTTAGAAATCCAATGGTAAGTACAGGAAGGGCCATAATCAACACCAAGATCCACACATGTTTTAGGTGGGAGACATGGTTTGGTTTCATTTCCATAAGCATCACCTTACATGACCCCATTTGAAGTGTCATCCACTTCATTATGGTCCTTACACCATCACCAAGGTTGTGGGTGACAATGATTTTGAGCCAAGTATTCCCCCCTTCCTTGGATTGCACATAGTGTTCAATGTGGACCTCCTTCGACCATATTTTTCACCATTACTAGACACATTGTAGATATCAAAGTAATTGAAAGTGATAGATCTCAACCTTGAATGCATGGAACAAGTAACCATTGATCAAATTGTGTACATGCAATTTAAGGGCACTCGTCAACAGAGGATCCAACTTTATCAGATTGTCAAAGTAGGGAAACTCCTACACCAAAGAAAGTGGCTCACCTAGGGAAAATTTCAGTAGAATTTTCCTCATATGATGGGGAACTTAACGCAACAAAGGATATTTTAATATAGGGGAAAGTAGGGGATGTTACTAGTTCTCCATCACATAAGCAAGCAAAGCATAGACAATAGATACATACATCCATAAGAAAAGACATATATAAAGTATTGGAAGCCCAAGGAACATTAATTTATTATATATGTGTCAATACAACACAAAAGAGACCCTTTCCTTGATACATGATCATTTATTTATACATACATATTCAATTACAAGGCGATTGTAACTACTTAACTACCTGGCTTCATCAGATTAACATACACTTCGAATGAATTGTACTTCCAACTTTGACAATCGACCGACTAATTCTTAGTCAACTGTCGGGTCTAGTTGAAAAAGTTAACTAGCCATTACAACATATCCCCCCACCTCAATTCCTTTATTGTTCTGGGTAATATGGGGTTTTCTTCTTACATTTGGTAAAAAAGGAGAGAAATAGAAAGAGAGAGAGATAGAAAAAATTATTTGGTGGACTTGTTGATGTCTGAAGAAGTTGTATAGTCTTGTTCAACTGTCCTTCTAGAATTAGTCCTTTTCCACTGATCGAATCGATTGTTCCTTATTCTCTACTTTCCAAATTGAATTCAAAAGGTTTTTAAATTATATTAGGTGTCTTTTATTGTAGGTTCCGATTAAATTCATGCTAGGCTTCAACGGTTTGTTGTGCCTCTAGGCCAAGTATTTTCATTTTTCCTAGAAGGTTTAGTTTTTCTGTTATTTTGGCCTGGTGTACTGCGATTGACTCTGGGTCGATATGTTGTTCTATCTACTCAATATTTTCTCTGATTTGAAAAATGTGATGGATTGCATTGTCAGTATCTATATGCACTCTTTGACCTTCTCTCTTCCATTCTTGTTCATGTTGTGATAGTTCTTTTTCCAATCCTATTTATTTGGCTAGCTAGTTTGTAAGAGCATCTTTTATCTTTATGCCATTCGTCATATTTCTAGTTTTTTCTATACTCTCGAACACAGTTTTTTTTTTCTTTGAGTTTGTTGTATGAAGTCGCAAAGTAAGAGAGCCAATTACTTAGCACCAAACTCAAATTTTCTACATGCTTGGTGGTTTCTTCCAATTTTTGTCTAATATCTTTGAATTTGGTGTATTCTAAAGTTAGAAATGTGGTTGTTTGTGAATGAAGTTTTTGACTATCACTAGCTTCCTAGATGTGTGTTTGCTCCATTTCCTCTTTTTCCTGTCAGAGATGGTCGACTTGTTGCATTATATTTTACCAAAATTCTAACCAAGTCTTTGAATCCTGCCATGGGGTCTTCGTTTTATGCCAGCTGCTCAATCTCGAACTGCTTATTGACTTCTTCTTTGCACTCCTGTAACATTTTATTTTTATCATCCTTTATTTTTGACATCTTGCTTCCTTCCTTGATAAATTTATTCCATATCTTTGATGACTCTTTTGATATAGATTCATATAAATAAATAAAAACTTTATCAAATACTATCATTGGGTCAAATGTGGTTCCATAACTTTATTGATGGGATGGACAACTAGGTTGTTTTAATGACAATTCTTGATGACTTATTATTCTTACTTTTATTTAAAGATTTTTTTGAGTTCCCTTCATTATCATTCCCTCACGTTGTATATTGTTTATGTGAATATGTCTAGGTCACTTCGACATTTCCTCCTTCAACTGTCTTGTTCTGAAGTGTCTCCTATGTTACTTGTTGCAAAGGAGGATATTGATCATGTTTTGGCCCTTGTTCTATGTATTTATAATTATCATTAGTTTGGTTAAGAGAGGGGTTTGTTGGAAGAGTTTCTTTTATGTTCTCCTCCCATTTTTTTGTAATGTGGATGAACCTTCACAGATAAGATCTAGCTAGCAAAAATACATACATTATTTCCAGAGAAATGATAAAAGAGAGAAATATGAGAGAAAGAATGGAAGAATTCTATTAACCAAATTAATGAATGATAATTTACACATGATATACTATGTATAACTCAAATAATGCACAATGGAGGAGAAACAATGCACCATAGTGTTGGTCTAGAGTTATTTTGACACACAGGTAGTTACAAGAGTAAAATTCCACCTAGTCTGAGTTAACTAGTCTCTCAATCCTTAGTTAACCGACTAAAACATAGTGAAGTGAGGAGGAGATCATGGAATCATGAGTAATGTGATAGTATGGTGATAATCCAAGGGACAATTCACATTAGTTGTTGATGATCCTAATTTTTCATGGTGGTGAAACCAATGTGGCATCTAGAATCCACTCAACTTATGAAATTGAAGTGTGAACTGAAGAGAACATTCTCCTAGAATGTAGGAAAATAAATATTATCCCTAAAATATAGGATAATTAGTAATGACTAATAAACATAGGTAAAACCTTAGGAAAAATAAATCCTAGCTGTGTGTGAAATATCTCCAACACTCCCCCTAAACATCACTACAGTGAAAATAAAGAATGGATCCCAAAAACGATGCCATGTTAGGCACCCAAATACAAAAGATACACTGAAATAAATGAATAAAGAGGGAAAAACTCATGGGAAACTTCCCCCCTCAAAGTGAAATGTATGTAAAAAAGAACTGACAGTTTTAGGAAACTATGTCCTTCACTCCAAGATGATTGTGCAAAGAATGAAACTTATGCTTAGTGAAGTCTTCGTGAAGATGTTTGTAGTCTGTCCTGCTAAAGGATAGAAATGCAGGTTGATGATCCCCTCATGTACCAAGTCCTGGATGTAGTGCATGTGGATCTCTATGTTCTTCATTCAATTCCTCTGAACTGCATCCTTGTAGAACTTTAGATTACTCTAGTTGTCACACTAGATGACAATCGATTGATGAAATTGAATGCCCAACTCAATGAGAAAATGTTGTATCCACATAGCCTGAATGGTTATGTTAAATACACCTCTTTACTCTACTTTGATTGAAGATAGATAAATAGCATCCTGCTTCTTGCTCGACCAACAAATGAGCTGAGAACCCACACTGAGTGAGTAACCATATTTGGAGTTGCAATCAATGTTATCGTCAGCCCGGTTATAGTCAGTGAACCTGATGAGTTCCAATGTAGAGTGAGATGCATAGTGACTCCCAAAGCTGATGATTCCCTTTACGTATCGAAGCATAGGCTTTGCATCCTTCCAATGTAGCTAATACAACTCTTGCATGAACTTGGAGATTTATCCAACTGCATAGGAGAGGTATGGTTTGGAGTGTGTGAGATACAACAAGATCCCCACTAGTTTTTTGTACATTTTTGTTTCCACTGGTGGAGTTTCCCTGCCATCCTCAAGTCTGACTCCTGATAAGAAAATATTTGGGGAAGGATTGCAGTCGGTTATGAGAAATCTCTCAAGGATACCTCATGCATACTTGGCCTGAGATAGTTTCATTCTTGATGCAATCTGATTGATCTCAATTCCAAGGAAGAAATGTAGCAGACCCATGTCCTTCATCAAGAACCTTTCATGGAGAATCCTCTTGAGTGCAAAAATCGATGAAGTCGAGCAATCTCTGATCAACAAATCATCAACATACATAACTAGGAGTAGAAGTGAATTAGCCGTCCTCAGCATGTAAACATTCAGGTCTGACTTATAATGTGAAAATGTTTGTGACAATAGGTAGGAGTCAATATTGGCATACCATGCCCTTGGGGCATGCTTGAGGTGATAAAGAGACTTCTTTAGTCAATAGACCAAGGATGAATCCTTCATAAAGCCTTGGGGATGATCCATGTAGATCTTCTTAGAGAGATCTCTGTAAAGAAATGAATTATTCACGTCGATCTGATTGACTTCCCATTCCTTGGTTTCTATAATGGAAAGTGTAAAACATATGGAATCCATATTTTATACTTGAGTGAAGGTCTCTTCATAGTTAATTCCATGCACCTGTTGAAAGACTTTGGAAACTAGCCTGGATTTGCATCTTCTAACCTGTCCATCCACTGTACTCTGGGTCCTATAGACCCATATGCACCTGACAGGTTTTATTCCTATAGGAAAGGGAACCATATCCCAAGTCTTGTTCTCAAGGAGGGAGTTGTACTCCTCCTATATGGTGGATTTGCAAAATGGATTCCCAACATCCTCACCATAGGACTATGGATCTGAATACTGAACTAACAAAAGATTCCTAGGTGGCATCAGTTCAATGGAATTGAGTGCAAGAGGAGTATCCTTGAAATTAGATCGAGTCCTCTTGGCATCAAATGGATCCCCAACAAGATCTCTTGCATCCTAAAGAGTATTCTTGGCCCACTTGGACCTCAACTCTAGCTCTGCATTGACATCTACATGCACTGACTATACATTTGACTATACTAACTCTGTATCTAAATCATATGAATACTATGAATTAAAAGTCTCATATGAAGAAGAGTTTAAATGCGCATGCTCATCATCTTTGACAGGTGGAAGAACAAAAGAGTCTACATGTTGATGTTGAGGTACATGTGAGATAATTTCCTTGAATTGGACACTACGCTCGATGATGAGTCGGTCCATGGAAAGATCAATGAGTTTTTATCCCTTAACACCATCGGGGTATCCAACAAAAATACACTATGTACTCTGTGGATCAAGTGTCCTCCTCTTCTCAGAGGGAATCCTGGCCCATGCACGAGAACCGAATATACTGAAGTTTACTTCTTGTTTGAGGCCATTCTAAGCCTCGTAGGGGGTCTTATCCTTGATATATCTATGGGGAGATCTATTTTGGATGTAGGTTTCACAATTAAGTGCGTCAACCCATAATCTCTATGAAATTTACTTTGCATGTAGGATATGATTTTCTCCCTGTGACCATTTCTCCCCTTGGAACCATGCCTTTGTGCTCTTTCTCCATGCATTTACCTTTGCATCCGATAAATCTCTCCCCTTTTGTCATCAATTAAAAATGTATCTTTCCATCTGGGGATGCTCCCCCTGACTGAAGACTTCCTGAAACCAATCTCCCAACCTGAAATGTCCTCTTTATGGTGCTTCCTCGTGTAAATCTAAAACATATAAGATAATCATTCAAAAGCATTCATTTTGGAGTAGAAATTACTTCGAGTCTCTAGTGAAAATACTCAAAGACTTCCCTTGGAAATGGTTTTGTAAAGATGTCTCCCACTTGTTCTTTTATGCCCACAAAGTCAAATCTGATATTCTTCTCTGCAACATGTTCCCATAGAAAGTGATATGTTATTGGAATGTGCTTCATCTTGGAGTGCATCATTGGGTTCTTTGAGATATTTATGGCACTTGTATTATCACAACATATTGGAATGGGCTCATCATACTCAACCTATATATCTGTCAAAGTTTGTTTCATCCATAGAACTTGAGTACAACATCATGTTGTTGCAATATACTCGGCTTCGGCTATAGATAAAGAAATTGATGATTGTTTCTTTCTTAGCCAAGATACTAAACACTCACCCAAGTAGAACGTTGTTCCATTGGTGCTCCACTAGTCATCAATGAAACCTTCACAATATGCATCTATGTAGGAAATAAGTGATAGATCCTTTCCTTTTGGATACCATAATCCAAACTCTTTTGTTCCTTTGAGATATCCAAAAATCCTCTTCACTGCTAATACATGTGATTCCTTTGGTGTTGCTTGAAATCATGCCACCTATCCAACTTCCTGCATTACATTTGTTCTGGATGTTGTCACATATAGTAAGCTACTAATCATTGACCTGTATTTCCTATGGTCTTTATACTTTGAATCGTCATCTTTTCTCAACTTGCATCTGGTTTGCATATGAGTGGTAACTGGTTTGAAATATTCCATTTTGAACATCTTTATCATTTATCTGATATACTTGATTTGAGAAATAAAAATTCCTTGGTTTCCTTGACATATCTAAATACCTAGAAAGAAGGATAGTTCTCCAAGTAATGACATTTAAAACTCAATCATATGCTTTGCAAATTTCTGTCTTAACTTGTCATCAGTACTTCCAAAAATTATATCATCAACATAAACTTCAATTAATAAAATATCATCTTGAACTACCTTGATGTAGAGGTTGTTGTATGCACTTCCTTTTCTGAAACCTTCCTGCTATAGATATTTATCCAGTCTAGAGTACCATGGTCTAGGAGCCTATTTTAGACCATACAAGGCCTTCTTCAATTTACACACATAATCTGCATTCTCTTATAGCTGAAATCCTTATTGTTGTTCAATGTAGACTTGTTCTTCAAGTTCCCCATTACCAAAATCTGATTTCACATCCATATGATACACTTTAATATTCTTTGAGCATGCATAAGTTAAAGGCAATCAGATTGCTTCCATTCTGGCCACTCGGGTAAATGTCTCTTCAAAGTTGATTCCTTCAACCTGTGTGTATCCTTTACATACCAATATAGATTTGGTCATTGTAACATGTCCATCTTCATTCAATTTATTTTTTGAATACCCATTTTGTGCCAATCACATTCTTATTCTTTGGTCTTGGAACCAATTCCCAAGTGTCATTCTTCTTGATTTGATCTAATTCTTCATCCATGGCCTTATTCCATAATTCATCCTTGCTGGCATCTTCAAAACTGATTGGTTCAATCATAGATGAGAGTGCTAGGTGAATTTGTTATGAAAGAGCATCACCTTCAAAGTCAAATATGCAAGCATGGAGGTAGTGATGTGACATCTCATCATTAATTTCAAAGATATATCAGTTGTTGAGATATTTTGTAAACAACATTTTAAAAATGCAACTTGTTTGTAAAGTCATGAAGGACTGTAAGGGGTTCCAAATATGGAGTGTTGACTCGTATCTAGCAATAATTGTTAGTTATTGTAATAGGAAAGAGTAGGTAACTGTTAAGAGTTGATATGATAGGCTGTAGACAGGACGAGGGAGCTCATGGAGCCAGTCCTTAGATATTTTTCATTGTTGCATTGTAATAGAATAGATAGAATAGAGAGAAGAAGATAGAGATCAGAGAGATCAGAAGAATAGAGTAAAGTAGAAAGAATACTATGTAATTTTGTTTTCATGAATGAATAGAACAAATAGAATTGTCCTAAATTCTTGGATTGTTTTCATTTAACATGTGATTGAATGAATGTGATATTTTGTGTGTGATTATTTTCATTTTCATTCATGTATGATTTCTCAAGAGGTTGACTGTATGAGTTCGTGACGAAACTGGATGAGTTTCAATTGTTTCTCTTCTAACACTTGTATGAAAGATGTGCATCTCAAACTCAAAGAGTGCGTCGATTGACTCTAGGAGTGATTCAAAGAAGTTCAGAGAGAACAAGCAAAACTTAGACTAGGTGCAAGGTGTGCACAGTGTGGAGAAGTGACCAAGCATCAAAGAACCTGAAACAGAAGAATGCTAGATGGGTGAGAAGAATTCCTTTTCAAGAAATACTTCGATTTGAGTTATCAAAATCTCGAGAATGAAAGGTGTGTGTGGGAAATCAAAAATCCCTTTAAGGATGAAGCTCAGAAGGGATATCACTTTCACAAGTGTTGAAAATATACAAGAGTCAGACTCATAGGAAGAGAAAGGTTCGAAACCTTTGAACACTTAGAAAATATTCTAAGTGACAGAGAGATCAGAATCATAGAAGGAAGGAGAGATAGTGGTCGTTGGACCACAACGCAATAGATCAACATCCATCTGATTAGGGTAAGATGCACGAGCCTTAGCGCTTCTCACACAGAGGAGAGAGAAACCTCACCAAGGTTGAGAACTGATATTTACGAAACCCAAAGAGTCGAAAACCTAAAGAAGAATCTTAGTCATCTGATCATAGGGAAAATTCTGATCCGTCAGATTGTTCGGGGTAAAATTCAAGTGCCAGATCACCAGAGTGGATATGAGCCATCAGATATCATGAGTCCAAGAGGAGGCAAGTTTGAAACTTGATATTTCTGAAGCATGGAGAGATGAAGGGACAGAGTGAATCTGGACCATTGGATCCAAGAGGGCCCGTGTCAATAGGTCAGAAGATCTAGAGGAAGGCAACGGTTGAAGTGTTGAAACACCTGAAGCCTAAAGAGCCAAAGAGATGAGAGTCATCGATCTATAGGTGGACACTTTTCAACAGATTGTGAGCTCTGGGTAAAGTTGTTGTGGATTTTCAGTTGAGAACTAAGACTATCAAACCCCGAAGACCTAAAGTGATTCAGAACCATTGGATCTAGGAGAGACGAGGCATAGATCCATGCACTCTGGGTAAAGTCCTGAAGAAATCCTCGATTTTTAGATCAAGAGGACATGTGGCCGAAATCTGCATACTTCCCAAGGAGAGGAAAGTTGATAGTTGAAAATTTTGAATTCTAGATATGCGAAAGGATCAGATTCGTTGATTCGAAGTGGACACGTGTCAGGGGATTAGAGTCTTCAAATAAAATACAAAGAAGGAAAGGGTTAAAGTTTGGGTACTTTGGAGTCCGAAGTTTCGAAGTGATCAACATCGTTGATTTCACAGGATAGGTGTCCGCAGATTGTCAACTCCGAAGGATTGGAGTACAGAAGAGAGTTGGGTTTGATATTTCAAAACCTCAAAGTTTGGAATTGTGAAGAGATCATATCCGTTGATCTCAAAGGGATAGATCTAGCCCAGGGATTTGGAAGACGTGGATCTGAATTGTCATTTTAGGCAGTATCTTCAATATCACAAGATCGACAATCCCATATAATTACGGAGATAGGATTTGCATGGATTTTAAAATATTGAGGGTGGGACACAATCCAAACCATGGTTATGTCAAGAGGACACGTGGGGGATGGAATAGCATTGCGGACCCAAATGTAGTTTGACTTCAAACCACTTTTGGTCATACCCACAATCGCATGGTCATTGCCAAAGGTCATATCATGAGAGGGCTTATCTAAAAATGAACTAATGCCCAACACTCTAAGATTTCACAGGAAAGAGAAAGGGAAGGTCATGGGTGGTGTTATCACTCCAGGAAACTCTCCTAGGCTATCAGTCGGAGATGCCTGGTAACTAACTCTTTTTGGGAAATATTTTCTTAATAATTGATGTGGTTTGTGGATCAAGATGAATATCTAGGGACTGGACTGTGTTTTCAAGACTGTCTAGAAATACAAAATCTCACAAGGCCTTCTAGCCATGCAGTTAGACAAGGTTTGATTAAATGGGGAAGAAAACGGCTATTACACCAGATTATACTTCATACCAACAAGCACAATGGGTTTAATAACCAATGAAATAACTTATGATTATCAACTAAAACAATCAGCCAGTGAGATGACAGTCGCTGCAGATTGAATGAGCATCAACAAAGAACTTTCACTCGTAAGATATCAGAGAATAGAAAGAAAAGTCTGACAACACAACTGAAGGAAGCTTGCAATTTCTCATATAATAAGAATAGGTCTTTTGATTACAGTAGCAGCATGTAGAACCCAAAAAATGAACCCCTTCTTAGTCTTTAGAATGTAGCTTTATAGCTTTTACAAGATGTTCTCAGATCCTAAAAATATGGATCTGTTTTGCTAAAAACAGTAAAGAAAACTAATTTACATAAATGTAGAGATAAATCCTCAAAATGAGGGTGATCTTCATGTGCTGGTCCAATATCTGTTCGAACAGTTGGTGAAGTGATGACTAGCCTTCCAAGGCTCCTCCGTTTGGCATCATAAAGATTAAAAATTTGAATTTGATGAGTTGTTCTATTCATTCCTAATACTCTGCCTTCAAAAATGACCAAAACTTAACCAAAGACTCCTCTTTTGACTTGTCTTTCCCAAAATAGCCTTTGGATTTGATGGAATAATCCACCACTTGTCTAGTCCAAAAGGTTTCATCTGCTTTTAATTCAAAAATTCCAGATCTGGGCAAAAATTGTAACCTTCTGGCCGTTACAGGCTTTCCACGGCGCATAGCCCGTAAAAAACGCTCCTGGGCTGTTGAAAGTCGCCACTTTCAACAGCTAACGGGTCATAAAATATCGATTTGCATTGTTGAAAGCGGGCAGATTTTCAAAATCGAATTTCTTGGTCATAGAAAATCCATTTTTCATGTATGAATAGTCGATCGACATCTACAGAATCTAATCTATCCAATGGTGTTTTCAGATCTTCATTTGGAGTTCAGGAAGGGATTGAAAAGTGCCCTAAAATTTTAATTATCATTCTTTCAATTTGCAAACTAAAAACCTGGCTGAGCTGTTTTGAGAACACCTGTGCAACCCATTTTAAACTCGGCATCTGGAAGTTCAACATTGCTGTTAATGTTTCTTACAAAGAGAGTCCTCAAAGGATATTCCCCATAAGGATGCTTCCCACCAATAGA
>JASDQU010103188.1:70356-109420 GCA_032191745.1 Picea mariana | reverse complement strand
AATTTGCAAACTAAAAACCTGGCTGAGCTGTTTTGAGAACACCTGTGCAACCCATTTTAAACTCGGCATCTGGAAGTTCAACATTGCTGTTAATGTTTCTTACAAAGAGAGTCCTCAAAGGATATTCCCCATAAGGATGCTTCCCACCAATAGAACCATTTTCTCCACCTTGCTGAGAAGTTTAAACCCCACCAAAGATATCTAAACTTAACAAAGTTCCATGGGTATTGCTCACACGGACAAGGATAGTATGATTTATAACTTCTTTTACATTAGGGAGGGAAAGATCAAATAAGAAATTCCCTGAAGCATTGATGAATGCAGCAACTGATCATCACTGAATGAACATCTCTTTTAATGATAAGATTTGAAATCATATACATCCATTTGAAAGGTGGACAAGTGTTGTGTCAGTCCAAAGAGAAATGTTGTTCAGGATGAGAACATTCAGTGCACAACAAACAGCCTGAGCATATCAAGGATATTTTGACAGCAATTTCTCAACCAACTACAATGATGACCAAGCAATGCTTTCACCAATGCACGATCCTGCACAAACTTCTCCTTAGCTGTTGAAATCTTTCACTTTCCTTAGCGTGCCACCATGTGAGAACTTATCCTTAGCTGTTGGAAGTCTTTACTTTCACCAGCGCATGATCCTGTGGAGAACCCCTTTTTGTTGTTGAAAGCCTTGACTTTCCTCAGCGCACGACCCGTGAAACTGATTGTTGGACATTTTGAAATTCACCACTTTCAACAGCACACAGACTTATGAGAAGCGCTCCTTAGCTGCTGAAAGTCACCACTTTCCACAGCTAACACTCAACTTTTGGACACACGTTAGCTGTTGAAAGTGAATTATGCAAATTTTGAAAAGAAGACTTTATGGAACATATTATCTTTTAAGACAAAAAACAAAACCTAAGTTTTGCAGCTATAAAGACTCAAAAATGAATGGAGGCAGCTACCGATAGCCATGCTATCCACAACAAAACTCGACCAAAAGGATGGTTTTATTTTGGGAGATAACAGGTGCCATTAAACCTGCACCAGTAAACTGAAAGGGCCTGTGTGTAGTCATAGAACAAGACCATTTAGGTTTCAGAGATTCATTCAACTCAAGAATCAAATATCCTTTGACCGGGTGGTCGTGTAGCCCTACGGGGGAGTAGGGGGGATGCATCAAGTGGTATCAGAGATGATATTGAGTTTCTTTGTAGACAACAAACAAAAAGAGAAAGGAGGTAAATTGATATCATTTGTGCTATTAATAAAAATTGATTTCTATTTGTAAGTGAGATAGTGAAATCATGGCACCCAGAAGGTGAAGAGAGAATGCAGAAATGGAAGAATAAATGAGGCAAATCTAAATGAGACTAGACGCCATGGAACCAACATAGAGGAGAGTACCAGATGTTGTAGATATCTGTGATGCTGAGAGTGAAGAAGAAGAGGTCAAAGAAAATGTAGCAGAGAATGTTGCACAAGATCACTAAATAAAATTTGTTTCAAAGATAGGAGCCAGAGCAAGGATAGAGGTACCAATGTATGAAGGTAATTTAGAATTTGAATAATTGTTGGATTGGGTATGTGATATAGAAAAATACTTTGATTATGAATATGCTGAAGAAGACAAGATGGTGAAACATGCAGTGACAAGACTTAAAGGTCATGCAACACTATGGTGGGATGAACTCCAAGCCGAACATAGGAGAAATGGTAAGCAAAAAAATAAAAGTTGGGACAAGATGGTAGCCAAGTTGAAATCCAAATTTATCCCAAAGGATTACCAAATCAATATGTTCAGGAGATTGCAGAACCTAAGACAAAAGAGATTATCAATGAAGGAGTACACTGAATAATTTTATAGAATGAACATCATGTTGGACAACTGAGAGTGGGGTGAATCAGTTGTTACTGTGATTAAACAATTATGCCCATTTAAAACTCTTTACAGAACATTCAATGACAATCACAATAATGCAGGGAAGTAATCTATAGAATACTTAACATCAATCACACACATGATATATACAGATGTAGATATTTCCTGAGGAAACCCATAAAGGGAAAAACCTCTTCTTCTTGATATGATAAGTAAGATTTAATTTTTGTACATTATCATGCTTATGAGCACCAACTCTTGGGTTTATCTAACACCTACTAGAAGGAAGAACCAGCTCCCTGGTTTCTCTAGCACCAACTCCCTAAGTATTCCTACACCAACTAGATGGAAGCACCAACTTCTAGTCAAACAAGTTCCAACCTGTATAACATAGAACAATATTTCTCCCTTGCACCACCCTACCACCCTAGTTTTTTTGGCTGCAACCAAATGGAAGCTACAATTCCCTCTATTCAAGAACCCACTTGAAACTCTAAGGACACTAGTCCTCCATGACACCTCCCTACCACCCTGAATATAGAAACTTTGTTCCTGAAACTTATTACAGTGATGTAATGTTTTTCAAAAGGCTTACTAGTCTCATCATTATTCTGTGTACAGTGCTTTGCTCTGCTTGCTTCAGTGTCTTCCTGCTTTCATATCCTTGAGCTTTCTGTTCTTCTTCTCTGTCTCTAAATTCACAACTCAGCTTTCTCTTCCTCTCTCGGATAATAATTTATTCTCTATCTCTTTCTTATGTGCTTTATGCTCTATTTATTATTTTCATTCAATGCACTGTGCCTCTTCTGTGCATTTCATCTCTTGCACACAACATGCGTCGAACCACATGAATAAATATCCACAAAACAACCATCTCTTATTTGTTTTGTGTATATTTATCGTGTCAAGTCCTCTGCTAGATCATCCACACAACTCATCGTCTTCTTTGGTAGTTATCCTGAGTCTATCCATCATCAGTGGATTATTTTCCTTCTCTTGCAGTGCGACTCTTCGTCTTCTTTGTCACAGTCGAGCTTATCCTCTTTGTTGCAGTTATAGACTTTAAAAATTTTCCATCTGTCAATTGTCTCTATGATGAGACTTCATTCCAGAGGAATTTACCTTGAGACTCTTCATCTCCTCTGGCAATCACCCTGATATTCTTTGAATTCTCTGGCAGATGCAATCAATCATTTTCTGCAGTTACAATCAGTCCATATCAACATTTACAGAGAGAGAACCTCCACGCGCTCATCCCTTTAGCACCTTTTCTTTTCTTGAGAAAATTTCACAATGGGCACTAGCTTTTCTTGTTGAGCCCCTTCGTTTCTCATGACCATCGACGGTGACCAAAAGCCTATTCAAAAGGTGCTTCTCGATTTCTTTCTAGTGAGCACTAGATCTGTTTCACAATATTACCTTGCACTATGAGATTCATGTGACCACGCGATTGTAGGCACATCCATAGGAGGTTTGAGAGAAATTCATTTTTTCCCCGCAATTCACTATGAGCCTCCATGCGTCCTTTCTGCAAAATCGTGGTTTCAGTTGCAGCCCCCTCACGAAAAATTAAGACCCAAGCATGTTATATCCCCACAATGGAGCATGACTGTCGATCTCACGATATTGACGGTGCTCTTGAATGGACGGTTTAGATATGTCCTCTCAATTTTGTGGACCAACTCTCACCTTCCTACATCAACGACTGAGATTTACTTTGTGATCCAGGCTCTGGGAGTTTCATCTCTCAAACCTTGTTGTTGCTGACTAGATATCTTCTGGAATGGAAGATATGTTGACATCTGTACTCTTCAATCGATGGATCTCCCATCTTCCCTTTTTCCTCGTGTGATCCTCAATCTCAACAATCAGGTGACATGTGGCCCTTCAAACCAACAGACGAGATTGATTTCTCCTTTCAGGCTTTTGGAGTTTCGATTCTCAAACTTTGGTTGGTTCTGAAGCATTTCACCCGGAGTCCACAATCCAATGACATGTGTCCCTTTTGGATCAATGGTCATGATCCTTTCACGTCTCCAGACTTTGAATATTTCAACTTATGCTATTCTTCCACTGGATTAGATTGATGGATGAGAATGCTTCCGAAGTGATCTTTCATATCAGACGTCTCGTGTCCACTTCAGGACTTCGACATTTTGGACTTCAGAGTTTTTGTCATTTTCTAGTGGTAAATCTCCCGAAGTAAAAATCTCGTAGTGACGTAAATCTTGCGTCACTTGATGATGTGTCACGAGCCGAGAAGTTGCCACATGTCACTCTGATTTGTGATTTGCACATTCCTGAAATGTTGATTTCAACTTGACACTTGTCATTCTCTGACTGTGCCATGTGTCCTTGATCTAACGGTTAGGATAGTATCTTAGATCGACGGCTGAGAGTGCCTTCAGAACTTCTTCCTTCGATACTTTGTGACTTTTGACATTTCTTGGTGGTGAAACTCCCAAAGTAATTATCCCGGAGTGACGTAACTTGCTTACATCAGTTGTTGACATGGCATGAGCCAATTTCCTCTTGACGCTTGTCATCACCTGATTATGCCATGCGTATTTTCTCATGTGGTCTGTTGACATGGTCTGCCAACATGGTCTTCTGATGAGGTCTGCTACTATGCCATTTTTTTGACGTGGTATACCGACCAACATCCCTGAACCAACGGTCCTCGTTTGTCCCCCAAATATGAAGGTCCTTATTGATTTTAGAATTCTAGGCTTTGGTTATTTCATACCTCAAACATTTTGGAGTGTAACCTCCTCGTGACTTTAAACCCGAACTAAATGTTGTTTTTCGATCAGGATCCTATATCGATGGCTCGATCTGTTTGCGATGTAGCTCTTCTATCTTACCCTTTCCTTCCACTTAGAATGATCCAACGATTGAAACAAATTCACATTTTGGGAATTTCAACTCTCAAACTTTCCAGAGTGTAACCTCCTCACATATTTTAGATCCAAAATGAATCCTATTCATTGATCAGGATCTTAGATCAACGAATCGTTCTTTTTACGATGCAGCTCTTCTGTCTTATCCTGTCCTTCCCCTTCAAAATAATCTGACTATTGTCATTTACTCTAGCTCTTTGACTATTCGCACTTTGGGTTTTTCAAGTCTCAAAATGAAAAATCCTCGAAGTGATTTTCTCTGGAGTTGAGGATTTTGTGCCACCTGTCAGTCTTGATGATGGACGATCCTTACTTACTTTGGGACTTTGAGACTTTGACAAGTCTTCTCTCATACACTCATCCAAAGGCTTAAACTTCATGCATTTATTTCTAGATCCAACAATTTTTTATCCCCAGTGCTCAGATCCAACAGATCATATCTATACTTCTTCTCTGTGATTCCTCTAGTCATTGGGCGCTCATCTAACAGTCATCGGGTATTCAGGATTCATGATCCAACGATCACTATCATTCTTCCTCCTGAGCTTTCTAATCTCTCAGACTTAGAAGGTTTTTTAAGTGTTCAAAGGTCTTGACCTTTTCTCCTCCTATGAATCCTTCTCTTGGACCTCAGCTTCACATTTGGAAAGCGCAAAGCACTATCTTTTTTGAGCTTTGATCTCTGCATACTCACGCTATTCCTCCTAAAATTTTATTTTCATATTGTTCGCTTCTTCTTATAAACTTATTCTTTCCCAGTTTTCCATCATTGTTTATTTTCTTGCGTGTAAGAATACTATCGTCCCTGCTATTCTTTCCATCGATGACAAGCACACTCTGTTGTAAACATGCCAACAATCGCGCCCTTTGGCATTGATGGAAACCCTGAAGGACTGCACTGTTCTACTTATACCTCCAACTGTAGCATCTGGACCACTCCTTTTCTCCCCCTTTGACATCAATGTCAAAGAAAACATGCTCCCCCTGAGCTATTGCAATACTTTTCGGAGGTATCATATATTTAGTCAATACATACTCCCCCTAACAGGATGGATTCTCTTATTTGATTCCTAAAGAGTATTTGTATCTAACTCAGAGTCTTCTCCTTTTGATTCTTGTACCTACTGTGTGCTATGTAATAGACTCAATATTGTTGACCTCTCTTACTGGGACTCCTTCATCAACCTTTTCTTTTCATAAGTGAATGTCTCCCCCTGTGTTTCTAAAAGATGTTGTTGTCCTATTGGAACACTGAGCAATTGTAGCACACATTTTGTTTTTCATGATGCCTACAATCAAAGGCTTTTATGACCATATCCATCATAAGATAAAAAATAACCATTACAAAAAATCTCATACCTCCTTTGATTCATCCATGAAGGTGTCTCTTGTCTAAACTTACTTTGAGGTGTATGAGTAGCTTCTGGATGTCTTCCTTTATCTGATCTTCTAAATATTGCAGTATTGATTTCATTCTTTGAACCTGAAGAACCTAATAGATACATGCTTTCCCTTTTCACAAATTAAGGACCCATGTCAAACTTGTCTTCACCCTTTACAAATGAAGGACTTGCATCAGGTTTCTTAGGAGTAGTGATTTCTTCCTTGTTGTATCCAAGACAAGATTTGTTGTTTGGTGATATCTGACTATTCAAGATCTCATCCAGGATCATTGAACTGTTCAAGAACTTGATTTGGGTGTTTGAATTATAAATATTCTTTCTAATATTCACAACTTCTTCTTCCAGATTATGACATGATTCTTCTTCTACTTCTTCTTTTCTTGCATGGGAAGATTCACTATCAACATCATTATCTGTCCTTATGCCTTTAGCCACCACTTGTCCTGAGTTTACATTTTTTACCTTACAATCTTTTTCAACGGTCGCATTTCCTATTTTTCTTTTACTCATAGATAAAATCACATCCTTGTCTCCAGTCGTGTGCTTGGAACATCCATTTTCTATATTCTAGGAGTCCTTTTCTTTTTGAGTTGTAAGTACTAGACCACATGTTTCACTATCTTTCTTTTTCCATGTGTTGGCATTTCTAGCAAAGAGCTTTATCCTTGGATCTTCTTTGTAATTCTTTAGATGGTAGTTTGCAGCTTTGTGGCTGAAGTTATGACAATTATAGAATTCAACCTCATTTTTCAATAGGTCAAAGTGATTGTTGCAACGTTGTCTACTCATTGACTATTTATTATTTTTTGACCTCCTCAGTTGCATGTCCCTAAAATTAATTTGACAATTTGCAATCTGTGGTTGTTTGTTACTTAGTTGTCTCATATTTTTTTGTGGTAGATATTTATTCCTTGGGTGTATTTATTTCTCATGTCTAAATCTTAAGGAACAATTTACAACTTTGTGGCCAAATTTAGAACAATAGAAACAATATCCATAGAAAAAATCTTTGTACCTGGAAAATGGTTTTCATTGAGCAGGTCAATTTCTTCCATGCTGATGATTTCTTTGAGTAGAGGTTGTATTATTTATTTGATCTATAGATTCAGTTCTAGTACCTTTTCCTTTACTCCTCCTTGATGCTTTATTATCTTCCTTTGTGTATGTAGGTTTGTTGTTGGGATTGGTTGTAGATTTGACAAACTTGATGGATTCTTTATTGTTTGTCTTACCACTACTTGATCCCTCTTCATAAACCAAACTAGTTTTCATCTTTGGATTCCTTTGTTGATTCAAAATGGTGGCTAATCCTTCTGATCCTATGATGCTTGACAGATTCTAGTGATACAGGGATTGAAACATCTCCAACTCTTTCCTAGTTTTCACTACATCTTCTTCCAAAGCTTCACATCTTGCCTTCTTTTATGATAGCTATTGTTTCATAATGTCTTCGATTTTCTTTGCCTCTTCTAATTCCACTTTTATCAGGGCAAAGTCTTCATCATGTTTTTTACTTCCTTTCTTGGACCGTATACACAATTGTTTTTGCTTTCTCTTCTTAAGCCCGAGTCTGTCAATCTCTTCTAAAGCACTGATCAACTCTCCTTCCAAGTCAACCACAGATTATTCATAATTAACATCACTTCCTATGATTTTATTATCATAATCCTCTTTGGCCATAAGCACAAAGTCATTTACATTATCTTCATAGGAAGAGTCACTATCTGTGTCTTCTAAAGAGTCATCATTGTTGACACATAAACCTTTATTTTTATCAAATCTTTTGGATTTGTACTTGATGTAGGAGCATTGCCAACAACAAGCGAGCGGGGGACAAACACCAATGCATTTTGGCACATGATGAATTGTTTGAAATGTTTTGAAGTTGGATGCACCAAACTTAAATGTAATAGTTAAGAAAAAACATACTTGTAGATTGTAATCAAACCTTGAGCATCCCTCTCTCGTCTGAAGGACTAAGAGGCATTTATGCTAGTAAATGTAAGTAGGTAGCTTTGAATTCTTAGATTAGATAGTTTTAGGAGCCGGAGGGAAAATGGATATAGACACCCTCACTTGTATCATTGTAACATTAGCAGCATAATCAATCAAGAGAGCATAGATAAGAAGAAGCAAAAATCTATGTAGAAGAACCCATGTACAAAAGTTCTGAGATTAATATATGAAGCTTTGATTCAGACTCATGGTGTTCAAATACTTTCTATGTATGCATGATTGAATGTTATACTCATGATGGTTTTACTCTTTCTGGTATACATTTGCTTTTATGCCATGTATGTATGATTTCGTGTTAAGAATTCGAAGTCTGAGAGAGTAAAGAATGAGTTTCAATTGTTTCTTTGTCTGAGCAAGAGTTTTCCTGCAAGGAGTGCAGTGAAATTGTCTGCAAGGTGTGTGTTGATAGAAGTTAGAGTTCATCTCTGCAAGCTCAGGAGGGATAACATTGTTCTCATTCTCATAAAAGTGCAAGTTAAGCATAGGAGCCGTGCAAGGAGTGCGTGGGACGAGTGAAGTCTCAGAGTTACAACCTAAGTGAAATTGTTGAAGGACTGCTATCGCACGGAGTGCGCAGAGTCGAAGAGGTTCAAATACTTGGAAGTATTTGAAGAATTGCCGCAAGGAGTGCGTGCAAGAGTCTTCTTGAAGACTCGAGTTGTGGAGAAATCTCGAGAGGGATAGAGCCTTCAAAGTTGTCGAAGAGAAGCTCAGGAGGGCTAGTGCCTTGAAGTGTTGTAAGAAGGCATAGTGACGTTGTTTTGTAGGTGGATAAGTTTCATGAAAGAACACTTTGTTCATTTCGTAGGAATCATCAAGGAGGAAATGGATAGTCAGAATTCTCCGTGGAGAATTCACGAAGTCCTGAGAGCCGTCAGATCTTGCAAAAGAGCAAGGAGAGTTACATCGAGTGTTTTACTAAGTGCAAGCTGAGGAGAAATCGGGCCATAGGGTCTGAGTCAACAATGGTCATTGGATCACTTGCGTAATATCATTTTATGGATTTGCAAGTTGAAGGTTTAAAACCTTTGCATCAAGATTCATGAGGTCGCGAGTGGAAAAATCGTGAGAGAATTGCAGTCGTCCATCGGAGGAGGACAAGTGGCAGAGATCAAGGGATCTCATGAACTCAGAGGTTCACAAGGTGAGAGCCCAAAGATTGGGTGCTCTAAGTCATGAGGAGCTAGGACACTGATAGGATCTAAGCCAACAAAGACCCTTGGATCAATCACGTAATCTCCTTTCAGGGTTTCATGGGTTGAAGAACCGAAAGCTTAGCATCAGGATTCGTGAAGTCACGAAGTCTGAACTCCAAAAAGGAAGGAAGTTCCGTTGTGGGACCCGCATTGACGACGTGTCAGGATTTCAGCATTTCGGCATATCGGTAGATAGGAAGTCAATAATTTTTTCTCGAAAGTCCTGAAGTCGTGAGTTGTGATAAGGAGTAGCGAGGATTTTAGGATCTCGGCACTTTGGGTGTCGAGGTATAAAGGAGGTATCACTTCGGGAAGTGAAGTCACGAAGTGTCGAAGCTGGGCACGAGGGACACGTGGCAGAACCATAAAGTGGGCCTAGGAAATAGACAGGTGGACACACATCACCTAGTGGAAGGAGTCAACACTCTGTTGACTTCTTGTGTCTCGGGGATTCATGGGATAAGAGCACAAGAGCTTGACATTGAAACTTGTGAAGTTGTGAGTAGTGAGAATGAGAAGAGAAAAGTCAACATCGCTTCTCGGGGTTTCATGAAAGAAAGGTGCCAAGGTTGGATGCCACAACTTGCAAAGTGTCAAGTAGAGAGAGGAGTTAGCATTAATATTAGCCTGTGGTCACATGTGGAGGGAGTTGACAGAGGAGAGCTATACCCATTTCGTGATCTTGGGTATCGCAAGATTGAGAAGGAAGAGTCAGGAGTCACGACTCACAAACTCATGAGTTGTGAGTTGCGACAAGTTCCTTTGGAATTGGGCCTCGGTCATAGCATCATGGTCGCACAAAAGGGCGAAGCTCGCGCCTAGTGCTATTTTCATAGGAGTGCTTCCGAAAGGACTTGTAGATCGATTGAAATTGAGATTCTAGCAGGGAATTGAAAGAGTCGATCCAGCTAAAAGAAGATAAAGAACGATCCTATGAGTGGATCTCAGCCTGAGGGCCAATATGTTTGCATCAGTGTGGTATTAGAGCAAAGAAATATTTCTTTTCTTTCTATAGCAGGAAAAATAAAGACTCGCCATGCCACCGATAAGAAGAGACAAACAAACACTCGATCCACCAGAGGAAAGGGATATGTCAAGAGAAAGGGGTAGGCAGGTGCAAAATCTAACCATGGAAAGAGAGATGCATAACCTACGTGCTAGATTCGTGGACATGGAAATAAAAGAGAGGCACACAACCGATGTTGGACATATCAGTGAATCTGAAAATGAAGAGAAGTTGAGCCGAAAGCAAGGTCAAAGAGGTCAAGGGAGAAGTCAAGCCAGAGGTAAATCAGTTGCCCAGGATAGAAATAAGAAATCCAAGGGAGAGTGGAAGAAACCTCAAACTCAAACTGAGAGAGGTGGAAGCTCACAAAGAGGGAAGCATACTGAACAGAGAGGTCAGTATGCTGATGGAAACATTTTTCCTCGTGCTAGAGGTAGAGGAAGAGGAAGAGGTAGAGTGGTGAAATTATTCACATGTGGAAAGGTCAAACATAAATCTTATGAGTGTCCAGATAGAAATAAAGAAGGTGGTGAGACTCACATTGCCGAAGCATAGAGGCAGAATGTTGAGGCAGAAGATGTTGAAGGTGGAAGATCACTAATGATGTGAAAAGTTCTCTTAGCACCAGTGAAGGAGGTGGATAGTTCGGTCCAAAGGAACAGAATTTTTTGGACCTCTTGCAAGACCAAGGATAGGGTATGAAAAGTCATCGTGGATAGTGGTAGCACAAACAATCTTGTTTCTACAAAGATTGTAGGAAAGATGGATTTGGAAACTATTGAACATCCGAGCCCATATAGAGTTTTGTGGCTACAAAAAGGACATCAGGTAAATGTCACTAAACAATGTTTAGTTGAGATTAAAATAGGAGGGTATAAAGATGAAATACTCTGTGATGTTATTCCCATGGATGTTTGTCATCTATTGCTGGGTAGACCGTGGCAATATGACAGAAATGTGATTCATGACATGAGAAAGAACAAATACACCCTAGAGAAGAATGGGAGAACTCACATGTTTCTTCCAATTAAATATAAAGAGGTGAAACCTGAAGTAAGCAACGCTTTACTTCTTATGAGTGGGAAGGAAATTCTTATAGAGGTTAAGAAGAAGTAGGAACCACAATTCATTGTGGTTAGGAAGCCTAAAATTGTTTTAACCAGTACAAGGGTAGATGATTTACTGGAAGAGGTTCAGGAACTGTTGGAAGAGTGTGCTGACATAGTAGTGGACGAACTACCTCATTCGTTGCCACCAATAAAAAGTGTGAGTCATCATATTGATCTCATACCTCGGGCTAGTTTACCAAACAAAGCAGCGTACAGATTGATGCCACGCGAGAATGAAGAAGTCAAAAGACAAGTCCAGGACTTAATGGACAAAGGGTTGGTTAGAGAAAGCTTGAGTCTGTGTGTTGTTCCGACAGTGCTCAGTCTGAATAAAGACGGAGGATGGAGGATGTGTACTGACTTGAAAGCAATCAACAAGATAACCATCAGGTATATATTTCCATTTCCAAGGATGGATGATTTGATGGATTGCTTGAGTGGAGAATTTTTTTTTTCGAAGATTGATTTGAAAAGTGGATATCACCAGATTCGTATGAGAGAAGGGGATGAATGGAAGACAACCTTCAAGACGAATGAAGGGTCATATGAATGGATTTTTATGCCGTTTGTCTTAATGAACGTGCCAAGTACCTTCATGAGGTTGATGAATGAATTCCTGAAGGATTTCATTGGAAAATTTGTCATTGTGTATCTGGATGACATACTAATTTTTAGTAAAACAAAGGCAGAGCATCTGAAACATTTGGCTACAATGATGAAGAGGTTATAGCAAGAGAATTTGTTGATAAACATGAAGAAATCCTCATTCATGAAGATAGAGCTCATTTATTTGGGTTTTGTTATTTCTGCAGATAAGATGAGGATGGATCTAGATAAGGTGTAGGTAATTAAGAATTGGCCATCACCGAAGAGTATATTTGAGGTGAGAAGTTTTCATGGATTGGCTAGTTTCTACCGGAAGTTCATCAGGAATTTCAGTGGAATTAGCACACCGATGATGGAAACAGTGAAGAAGAGACACAAGTCATTTCAATGGATAGAAAAGGCAGAGAAAAGCTTCAATTTGTTGAAAAATAAAATCATGGAACAACCAATTTTGGTGTTGTCGGATTTCAAAAAGACATTTCAAGTAAAATGTGATGCAAGTGGATTTGCAATAGGGATAGTCTTGATCCAAGAAGATAGGCCGATAGAATACTTCAATGAGAATTTGAATGAAGAAAAGGTGAAATACTCCATGTATGACAAAGAGTTCTATGTTATTATTCAGGCATTGAAGAAATGGAGGCATTATTTAATCCCTAAAGAGTTTGTCTTATACAGTGACAATCATGCTTTGCAATTTGTGACTCAACAAGAGAAGTTGAATCAAAGACATGTTAAATGGGTTGAATACATGCAAAACTTTACTTTTGTAACTAAGCATATTTCTGGAACTGCTAACAAAGTTGTTGATGCTTTGAGCAGTAAATGTTTGATGTTGCAGGAGTTCAGAGTCAAAACACTGGGTTTTGATGATCTCAGGGACATGTATAGAGATGATCCAGATTTTAAAGAGGCGTATGAAGCAACTGAGAATCCAATTCTTAGGGATAGAAGCCAATGGACATAATACATGATCTAGGATGGATTGCTATTTAGGGGTAATCGACTTTGTATTCCAAAATGCTCCATGAGGGAGAACTTGCTGAAAGAGAAACACAGTGGAGGATTGGCCAGGCATTTTTGTCATGAGAAGATGTTCTCAAAGTTAAACAAGTCATATTTTTGGCCAGGAATGAGAGAGGACGCCAAAATATTCATGGACAGATGCATAATTTGTCAGCATTCAAAAGGAAAGAGATAGAATGCAGGCTTTTATCAACCATTACCCATACCTGAGAGGTCGTGGGATGCAGTAAGCATGGAATTCGTATTGGGGCTGCGAGAACACACATAGGGTTTGACTTGATATTTGTAGTGGTAGATAGATTTTCTAAGATGGAACACTTCATACCGTGTTAGAAAACTAGTGACGCAACTCATATTATGAATCTATTTTTCAAAGAAGTCATTTGACTTCACGTCTTGCCAAGGAGCATAGTTTCTGATCGAGACACCAAGTTCATGGGACACTTCTGGAGAACCTTATGGAAAAAGTTGGGAACAAACTTGTCATTCAGTTCAGCTTATCATCCTCAGATAGATGGATAGACTGAAGTTGTGAACATAAGTTTGGGAGACTTGCTGAGGAGCTTGGTAACAGAGCACCACAGTCAGTGGGACAATATTCTGCCACGGGCGGAATTTGCATACAATGATTCAATCAACAGGAGCACAGGGTAGAGTCCATTCCAAATTGTTTATGGGATGAAACCAAGAGGAGTTTCTGAACTAAGGGATTCAAAATGGGATGAGATAAGAAGTGCTAGTGCAGAAGATTTTGCCAAAGCATGAAGGAAATTCACAGCCAGGTGAAGGAGTGATTGCAGAGCTCGAGCCAAGAGTATAAGAACAGAGAAGATCAACATAGGAGACAACTTCAATTTGAGGTTGGTGATTTGATTCTGTCACATCTGAGAAAGGAAAGGTTCCTGAAGGGGACATATAACAAACTGAACATGAAGAAGATCGGACCATGTAAGGTCTTGACGAAATTTGGGGCAAATGCTTATGAGATTGAATTACATGATGGGATCGGAATTTCTTCGATATTCAATGTCTCAGATTTGTATCCATACGATGCAGAAGTAGGTAGTCAACAACCAGAGGTTCAGTGGACTAAGCAGATTCCAGTTGCAGAGAATCCATAGATGGAAAGCATACTGGACAAAAGAGTTAGCAGAAGGACCAGAAGAAGGGAATGTTTTGAATACTTGGTCAAGTGGAAAGGAAATCTAGTTGAAGATACCAGCTGGGAAAATGAAGCAGAGATCCAAAAGCATGGAAAAACCATATGATGCGAGAGCATCGCCAACAACAAGTGAGTGGGGGAGTATGATGCAGGAGAATCGCCAACAACAAGTGAGCGGGGGACAAACACCAACACATTTTGGCACATGATGAATTCTTTGAAATGTTTTAAAGTTGGATGTGCCAAACTTAAATGTAATAGTTAAGAAAAAGAGTACTTGTATATTGTAATCAGACCTTCAGCATCTTACTCTCGTCTGAAGGACTAAGAGGCATTTATGCTAGTAAATGTAAGTAGGTAGCTTTCAATTCTTAGATTAGACAGTTTTAGGAGACGGAGGGAAAATGGATATAGACACCCTCACTTGTATCATTGTAACATTAGCAGCATAATCAATCAAGAGAGCATAGAGAAGAAGAAGCAGAAAGCTGTGTAGAAGAACCCATGTACAAAAGTTCTGAGATTAATATATGAAGCTTTGATTCAGACGCATGGTGTTCAAATACTTTCTATGTATGCATGATTGAATGTTATGCTCATGATGGTTTTACTCTTTCTAGTATACATTTTCTTTTATGCCATGTATGTATGATTTCGTGTTAAATATTCGAAGTCTGGGAGAGTAAAGAATGAGTTTCAATTGTTTCTCTATCTAAGCAAGAGTTTTCCTGCAAGGAGTGCAATGAAATTGTCTGCAAGGTGTGTGTTGACAGAAGTCAGAGTTTGTCTATGCAAGCTCAGGAGGGATAACATTGTTCTCATTCTTGCAGAAGTGCAAGTTAAGCATAGGAGACATGCAAGGAGTGTGTAGGCTGAGTGAAGTCTCAGAGTTACAACCTGAGCAAAATTGTTGAAGGACTGCTGTCGCAGGGAGTGCATAGAGTCGAAGAGGTTCAAATACTTGAAAGTATTTGAATAATTTCCACAAGGAGTGCGTGCAGGAGTCTTCTTGAAGACTCAAGTTGTGGAGAAAGCTCAGGAGGAATAGAGTCTTCAAAGTTGTCAAAGAGAAGCTCAAGAGGGCTAGTGTCTTGAAGTGTTGTAAGAAGGCACAGTGACATTGTTTTGCAGGTGGATAAGTTTCGTGAAAGATCACTTTGTTCATTTCGTAGGAATCGTCAAGGAGGAATTGGATGGTCGGAATTCTCTGTGGAGAATTCGCGAAGTCCTGAGAACTTTCAGATCTTGCAGAAGAGAAGGGAGAGTTACGGCGAGTGTTTTTCTAAGTGTAAGCTCAGGAGAAATCAGGTTGTAGGATCTGAGCCAACAATGGCCGTTGGATCACTCGTGTAATCTCATTTCGTGGATTCATGAGCTGAAGTTTTAAAACCTTTTCATCAAGATTCATGAGGTCATGAGTGGCGAAGTCATGAGAGAATCACAACCATCCATCAGAGGAGGACAGGTGGAAAAGATCAAGGGATCTTGCAAACTCGGAGGTTCACAAGGTGAGAGCCTAAAGATTGGGTGCTCCAATTCATGAGTGACGAAATCGCGAGGAGCTAGGACAGCTGTAGGATCTAAGCCAACAGGGGATGTTGGATCACTCACGTAATCTCATTTCGAAGTTTTGTGGGTTGAAGAAATGAAATCTTAGCATCAGGATTCGTGAAGTCGTGAAGTCCGAACTCCAAAAAGGTGGGAAGTTTCGTTGTGGGACCTGCGTTGATGACGTGTCAGGATTTTGGCATTTCAGCATATCGGCAGATAGGAAGTCAAGACTTTTGTCCCAAAAGTCTCGAAGTCACAAGTTGCAATAAGGAGTAGCGAGGAGTTCGAGATCTCGGCACTTTGGGTGTCGGGGTATAAAGGAGGTAGCGCTTCGGGAAGTGAAGTCGCGAAGTGTCGAAGCTGGGCACAAGGGACACATGGCAGAACCACAAAGTGGGCCTGGGAAATAGATAGGAGGACACATGTCACCTAGTGGAAGGAGTCAACACTCCATTGACTTCTCACATCTCAGGGATTCACAGGATAAGAGCATGAGATCTCGACATTGAAACTTGTGAAGTCGTGAGAAGCGAGAATGTGAGGAGAAAAGTCAACATAGCTTTTTGGGTTTCATGAAAGGAAGGTGCCAAGGTTGGACACCACAACTTGTGAAGTGGCAAGTAGCGAGAGGAGCTAGCATTAATCTTAGCTTCTGGTCATGCGTGGAGGGCATTGACAGAGGGGAGCTATACCCATTTCATGATCTCAGGTATCACGGGATTGAGAAGGAAGAGTTGGGAGTCACGACTCATGAACTCGTGAGTTGCGAGTTGCGATAAGCACCTTTGGAATTGGACCTCGGTCATAGGGTTGTGGTCGCATGAGAGGGCAGAGCTTGCGCCTAGTTTTGTTTTCATAGGAGAGATTCCAAAAGGAACTGCGGATCGATTGAAATTGAGATTCAAGTAGGGAATCGAAAGAGACGATCTGGCTCAAAGAAGATAAAGAATGATCCTGTGAGTAGATCTCGGCCTGAGGGCTGATACGTCTACGTCAGTACTTCTCTTCACCTTCAGAGTTCTGGTCCTTCTTTTTATGTGGACAATTAGATGAAAAGTGACCTATATTTCCATAGTTAAAACATTTGAAGGGAAACTTGACTTGATACTTGCCTGATCCTTTATTTAGTCTTCTCACAAATTTTTCCTCAATTTCATCAGGCTCAAATTCCTCATTTTTATCTTATTTAAAAGAATCATCTCTAGTGGTGTATTTATATTTACCTATCCTCATTTCATATGTAGTCAACGTTCCTAGAAGTTGATCAAAATCCAAAGCTTTTAGATCATTAAGTTATTCTATAGAAGAGACCTTTGGGTTGAATCTATCTGGCAGAGATCTCAAAATTTTCTTAACTAAAGAGGCTTCCTCAATTTTTTCACCAAGTGATTTCATTGCAATTACTAGTTCCTCAACCCTTAAGAAAAATTTATTAACTGTATCATCCTCATTCATCTTTAGTTGTTCAAACTATAATTTGTAGGTTTGAAGCTTGGCATCCTTTACCTTCTCATTACCTTCATAACTGCTAATGATTTTGTCCCACATTACTTTGGGAGATTCTAAGTGCATAACTTTTACAAATGATGCTTCTGCAAGCCCACTCAGAATAGAATTCATAGCCTTAGCATTGAAGATGAATTCTAGCTTGTCATCCTTATTAGCAAGTACAACTGACTTTACATAACTAGTCTCTACCACATCCCAGACGTCTGCATCTAAAGCCATTATGTAGGTTCGCATCCTAACTTTCTAGAAGGCAAAGTTTGTTCCATTGAACAGGGGGGCCTTATTGGTTGAGTTTCCTTGATGGCTATTCATGTTTAAGCTCTAGAATCTACCCTTATATAAAAGGAACCCACTCTGATATGAATTGTTGGAAAACTGAGAGAGGGGGTGAATTAGTTGTTACCGTTCTTAAACAATTATGTCCATTTAAAACTCTTTACAGAATATTCGATGATGATCACAATAATGTAGGGAAGTAAGCTATAGAATATTTAACATCAATCACACACATGAGATATACAGAGGCAGATATTTCGTTAGGAAACCCATAAAGGGAAAAACCTCTTCTTCTTGATATGATAAGTAAGCTTTATTTTCTGTACATTATCATTCTTATGAGCACCGACTCATTGTGAGGATACCACCTCTACTTTACAAGCTGCAACCTGCTGAGAGCACCAACTCTATGGTTTCTCTACCACCCACTAGAAGGAAGAACCAACTCCTTGGTTTCTCTAGTACCCACTAGAAGGAAGCACCAACTCCCTGAGTATTCCAACACCAACTAGATGGAAGCACCAACTTCCATTCACATAGGCTCCAACCTGTATAACAGAGAACAACAGTTCTCCCTTGCACTACCCTGCCACCCTGGTTTTTCTGGTTGCAACCAGATGAAAGATACAACTCCCTGTGTTCAAGTGCCCATTTGAAACTTGGAGGACACCAGTCCTCCCTAGAACCTCCCTACCACTGTGAATATAAAAAATTTGTTCCCGAAACTTATTACAATGATATAATGTCTGTCAAAAGGCTTACCAATCCCATCACTGTTCTATTTTCACTACTCAGCTTTTCCTTCATCACTGTCTTCCTGCTCACATGTCCTTGATATTTTTGTTCTTGTGCTCTGTCTCTGAATGTGAAACTCAACTTTCTCTTCCTCTCTTAGATAATAATTTCTTCTCTATCTCTTTATTCTTCAGTTTATGCTCTGTGTATTATTTCCATTCAATTTGCTATGCCTCTTCTATGTGTTTCATATCTTGCACACAACATGCCTGTACCCGCATGAATAACTCTCCATAGAAGTAACCATCTCTTCTCTATTCTACGTATATTTATAATGCCAGGTCCTCTCCCAGATCATCCACACAACTCATCATCTTCTTTGGCAGTTATCCTGAGTTTGTTCATCATCAGTGGCTTATCCTGAGATTATTTGCCTTCTCTAGCAGTGTGACTCTTCATCTTATTTGTCATAGTCGAGATTATCCTCTCTATTGTGGTTACAGACTTTGACACTTTTCCATCTATCAATTGTCTCTATGATGAGTATTCATTCCATTGGTAGTTACCTTGAGACTCTTCAGCTCCTCTAGTGATCACCCTGATATTATTTGAATTCTCTGGCAGTTGCAATCAGTCATTTTCTGCAGTTACAATAAGTCTATATTGGAAGTTATAGAGAGAAAACCTTCGTGCACTCATCCCTTTAGCACCTTTTCTCTTCCTGATAAAACTTCAGAGTGGGCACTAGATTTTCTTGCTAAGCCTCTTCCTTTCACGTGACCATCGACAGTGACCAAACGCCTATTCAAAAAGCACTTCCTAATTTCTTTCTAGTGAGTGTTGGTTCCATTTCACAATACGACCTTGGGCTATGAGATTCATGTGACCACATGATTACGGGTGCGTCCATAGGCGGTTTGGGAGAAACTTGATTTTTTCTCCACAATTCACTACAAGCCTCCATGCATCCTTTCTCCAAAACCATGGTCTCAATTGTGGTCCACTCACAAAAAATTAAGACTCGAGCATGTTCTGTCCCCAAAATGGAGCCCGACCGTCGATCTCATGATATTGATGATGCTCCTGAATGGATGGTTCATATCTTTCCTCTCAAGTCTATGGACTAGATCTCACCATCCTACACCAATGACTGAGATTTACTTCGTGATCTGGGCTCTGAGAGTTTTAGATCTCAAGCCCTGTTGCTGATGACTGGATATCTTTTGGAATGGAAGATCTACTAACTTTCATCCTCTTCAATCAAAATTTCTACCTTCTTCCCTTTGTCCATGCACGATCCTTAGTCTCAACGATCAGGTGACATGTGGCCCTCTAAACCAACGGATGAGATTGATTTCTCCTTTCAGGCTTTGGGAGTTTCTATTCTCAAAGTCCACTTTCTCCCAGAGACTTTCACTCAGGGTCCACGATTTAACGAAGAATTTCCCTTTCAGATCAACAATCATGATCCTTTCGCATCTCTGGACTTCGAATATTTCAACTTATTCCATCCTTCTACTTGAGTATATCGACAGATGAGAACGCTTCTGAAGTGATCTTTCGGACCATATGTTTCATGTCCACTTCAGGACTTCGGCATTCAATACTTCGTATTTTTTGTCATTTTCTAGTGGTAAAGATCCCAAAGTAAAACTTCAGTAGTGACGTAACTCTTACCTAACTTGATGATGTGTCATGAGCCGAGCAATTGCCACGTGTCACTCTGATTCGTGATTTGTATGTACATGAAATGTTGATTTCAACTTGACACTTTTCATTCTCTGACTGTGCCACATGTCCTTGATGTAATGGTTAGGATAGTATCTTAGATTGACAGTTGAGAGTGCCTTCGGACCAATAATTTTAACATTTCTTGGTGGTGAAAATCCCGAATCAATTCTCCTTGAGTGACATAACTTGCTTGCGTCACTTGTTGACATGGCACGAGCCAAGTTAATCTTAATGCTTGTCATCACCTGATTATGCGATGACTATTTTATGACGTGGTTTGCTAACATTCTCTACTGACATATTCTTCTGACGAGGTCTTCCAATATGCCCTTTTGTTGACATGGTCTACTAACCAACAACCCTGAACCAATGGTCCTTGTTTGTCCTCCAAATTCAATGGTCCTTATTCATTTCGGATTTTTGAGCTTCGGGTATTTCATACCTCAGACATTCTAGAGCATAACCTTCTCATGAATTTAAACCCGAACTAAATGTTGTTCGTCAATCAAAATCCTATATCAATGGCTCGATTTATCTACGATGTAGCTCTTCTAGATTATCCTATCCTTCCACTTAGACTGATCCAATGGCTGATGAAAATTTGCATTTCGGGAATTTCGACTCTCAAGATTTACAGAGTGTAACCTCCTCGCATATTTTAGATTTGAAGTGAATCCTATTCATTGATCAGGATCTTAGATCGACGGCTCGATATTTCTATGATGTAGCTCTTCTAGCTTATCCTGTCCTTCCACTTCAAATTGATCTAACAAATGTCATTTACTCCAGCTCTTCGACTATTTGTACTTCGGGGTTTTCAAGTCTCAAATTGAAAAATCCTCAAAGTGATTTTCTCTGGAGTTGAGGATCATGTGCCACCTGTCAGTCTTGATGATGGACAATCCCTGCTTACTTCGGGACTTCGGGACTTTGACAAGTCATCTCTCCTATGCTCATCCAAAGGCTTAACCATCGTTCATTTATTTATGGATCCAAAGACTATTGATCCTCGGTGCTCAGATCCAACGAATCAGATCTATACTTCTCCTCTGTGCTTCCTTTGGTCACTGGGCATTGATCTAACGATCATCGGGTATTCAGGATTGGTGCTCCAATGACCATTATCGTTCTTCCTCTTTAGATTTATGATCTCTCTAACTTAGAAGGTTTTCTAAGTGTTCAAAGTTCTTGACCTTTTCTCCTCCTACTATTCCTTCTCTTGGACCTCGACTGCACTTATGTAAAGCACAAAGCGCTATCTCTTATGAGCTTTGATCTCGGCATACTCACGCTATTCCTCATGAGCTTTGATTTTCATATTGTTCACTTCTTCTTCTGAACTTATGCTTTCCCTATTTTCCATCATTGTTTATTTCCTCATTGTTGCTTTTCTTGCCTGTAAGCATACTATCGTCATTGTTGTTCTTGCCACCAATGACAAGCACACTCTGCTTTAAACATGCCAACACATCAGGGTTGGACAAAAATAAAATGAAGACAAAAAGATAGCCAGGTATATCAATTGGTTGAGATATGAAACACAAGAGGATATCAACATGATGTCTATCAGTAAAGTCGAGGATGCTTATCAAGTAGCCTTGAAATCTGAAGTAATATTTCATTCCTATAACCTCCTATTTTAAATTCACTTTGGCATTGTTGACTTACCATTACTTGATGTCCTTTTTGCAACCATGATACCTTGTATGGGTTTGGATGTGCATTTGTCTTCAACTCCAACCTCTCCATCATCTTTGTGGATACTAGATTGTCAGTGCTCCCACTGTGTATGATCACCTTGAAAACTCAGTATTTCTCCTTGAAAGAAATTCTAAACAGGATTTTTCGTTGAACTAGTTCCTATTGTTCCTTCACTAGTTTAAGAAGAATCTTCCTCATCATGAGGTTTCTTCCTCCTATTGCTTCTTCTTCCACATGTTTCTGTGCTTCAGCAACGTGTGTTTCACCTCCTCCTTCTTTCTTTCTCTTGGAACATTCCCAATATTTGTGTCCTTGTTTTCCACAGGTATAACATTTAACTATGCATCCTTTGGCTCTTCCTTGTCCTCTAGAAAATGAACCTCTTCCTCTGTGTTTTCCTTCTTTAGAAATTCCATCGTTCTCATGGTGACTATGATGTTTATTAGCTTCATGCTTTGGCTTCTGGAACTTCTCTCTGTTGGTTCCTTTACCTCTGCTTGAAATTCATCCTTTGCTTCGTTGGCTTTGTTTCTTGGCCAATTTTTCTTCAAATTTCAAGGATGCTTGATAATCATACTCGACTTTACTAATAGACATCATATTGACCTTACTCTAGAAGCTAGTTTACCAAACAAAGAAACTTGTAGATTGACACCTAGAGAGAATGAGGAAGTCAAAATTCAAGTCCAAGAGTTGTTGGATAAAGTTTTAGTTAGGGAAAGACTAAGCCCATCCGCAGCACCAACTGTGTTAAGTCCAAAGAAAAATGAAGGATGGAGAATGTGTATAGATTCTAGAGCCATCAACAAGATAACCATTAGGTACATATTTCCTGTACCGAGGATGGATGATTTGTTGGATTTTTTGAGTGGAGCAGGCTATTTTTCCAAGATAGACTTGAAGACTGGATATCATAAAATAAGAATGAGAGATAGAGATGAATGGGAAGCATCATTCAAGACAAATGAAGGATTGTTTGAATGGCTCGTCATGCCATTTGGGGTGAAAAATGCACCAAGCACATTTATGAGATTGATGAATAAAGTACTGAAATAATTCATAGGAAAATTTTTCATAGTATATCTGGATGACATATTAATCTTTATTAAGACAAGGAGAGAAGACTTAAGACATCTGACAATAGTGATGGAAAAGTTGCAGTAGGAAAATTGTTGATAAATATTAAGAAAAGTTCTTTTATGAAGACAGAACTCATATATTTGGGTTTTGTGATCTCTTCAAATGAATTGAAGATGGATCCAGAAAAGGTGAGAACAATCAGAGAATGGCCATCGCCAAGTAGCATATTTGAGGTAAGAAGAATTCATGGGTTAGCAAGTTTTTATAGAAAGTTTATCAGAAATTTCAGTGGTATATGTGCACCCATGCTGGACGTTATGAAGAAGAAACAAAAGTATTTTAAATGGACATAGGAAGATGAATTTTTTTTCAAAGTGTTGAAGGAGAAAATCACAGAACAACCAATTCTGGTCTTGCCAGATTTTGGAAAAAACATTTCAAGTGATATATGATGCAAGTGGATTAGCTATTGGAGCAATCTTGAGTTAGGATTATAGGCCAGTTGCTTATTTTAATGAGAAGCTGAATCATGCCAAGAAGAATTATTCCACATATGACAAAGAATTTTATGCAGTGATTCAAGATTTGAAGAAGTGGAGACACTATCTAATTCCTAAATAATTTGTCTTGTACATTGATAACCAAGCTTTGCAATTTATTACTAGGCAAGAAAAAGTGAATCAGAAACATGCAAAATGGGTAGAATTTATGAAAATTTTTACTTTTGTTACTAAGGATATTGTTGGAACTGCTAACAAAGTTGCATATTGTTTGAGCAGGAGGAATTTAATTATACAAGAATTCCAGGTGGACACCTTAGGGTTTGAACACCTCAAGCAGATGTACTAAGAATATGCAGATTTTAAGGAAGATTATGAGGCATGAAAGAATCCTTTTTAGGATACATAATCCCATGGAATGAATATTTGATCCAGGATGGATTACTGTTCAAGGGTAGCCAATTATGCATACCGAAATGGTCAATGTGAGATAATCTGCTGAAAAAGAAACACAACGGAGGTTTAGCTGGACATTTTAGTCACGATAAGACATTTGCATAGCTGAGCCATTCATATTATTGGTCGAGCATGAGGGAAGAGGTGAAAACATTTGTGAACAAATGAAGAATTTGTCAGTATGCAAAAGGAATACAATAGAACACTGATTTGTATCAGCCATTAACAATTCTAGAGAGGTCATGGGATGCAATCAATATGGATTTTGTTTTGGGATTGCCTAGAACTAAAAAAGGGAGCGATTCCATATTTGTTTTGGTGGATAGATTTTCAAAAATGGCACATTTTATACCATGCCAGAAGACAAATGATGCTACACAAATAGCCAATTTGTTTTTCAGAGAAGTAGTGAGACTACATGGATGGTCGAGGAGCATAGTCTCAGACAGGGACACCAAATTTGTGGGACACTTTTGGAGGAATCTATGGAATAGGTTGGGGACGAAATTTTCCTTTAGCTCAGATAGATGGATAGACTGAAGTAGTGAACAAGATTTTGGGAAACATGTGGAGAATTTTAGTCACTAAGAAAGGTCGTCAATGGGATCATATTCTGGCACAAGCAGAATTTGCATTCAACAATTCAGTGAATAGGACCACAAGGAAAAGTCTATTTGAAATTGTGTATGGTATACAATCAAGAGGGATTATAGAGTTGATAGATATGAATCAAGATGAGTTCAGAAGTGCTGGAGAAGATGATTTTGCAACATAAATGCAAAAACTTGATGGTAGAGTCAAAGAATAGCTACATAACAACAACCATAAATACAAGAGCAGAGTTGATCAAAAGAGGAGAGAAGTTCAATTCGTGGTTGGAGATCAAATTTTAGCTCATTTGAGAAAAGAGAGGTTTCCAAGGGGAACGTATAACAAGTTGAGGATGAAGAAGATAGGACCATGCAGGATTCTTAGAAAATTCGTAGCCAATGCTTATGAAATTGAGTTGCCAGACAATGTTGGGATATCACCGATATTCAATGTTGCAGACCTGTATCCTTACAGAAGATATGAGGCAGGAGAATTAGATAATCAAAAAGAAGTTTAATGGGAAGAACAATTTCCCACAAAAAAAAAACCTTGTATGGAGAAAATCATTGAACAAAGAGATGGAAAGAAGACCAGGAGGAAGACATATCCTGAATATTTAGTGAAGTGGAAAGATAATTCAATGGAAGATGAAAGTTGGGTCACAGAACCTGATATTTTGAAGCATGGAAAGACAGTGTAGGAGCTCATGGACAGGATTGCATTAAAATTTTAACTAGAGGAGTATGATGCAGGAGCATCACCTTCAAAGTCAAAGATGCAAGCATGGAGGCAGGGATGTGACATCTCAGCATTAATTTCAGAGATAAATCGATTGTTGAGATATTTTGTAAACAACATTTTGAAAATGTAACTTTTTTTTAAAGTCATGAAGGATTGTATGGGGTTGAAAATATGGAGTGTTGACTCTTATTTAGCAATAATTGTTAGTTATTGTAATAGGATAGAGTAGGTAATCGCTAAGAGTTGATAAGATAGGTTGCATACAGGATGAGGGAGCTCATGGAGCTAGTCCTTAGAAAGTTTTCATTGTTGCATTGTAATAGAATAGACAAAATAGAGAGAAGAATATAGAGATCAGAGAGATAAAAGAGATCAATAGAACATAATAGAGTGGAAGGAATACTATGTAATTTTGTTTTCATGAATGAATAGAACAAACAAAATTTTCCCAAATACTTGTACTGTGTTCATTTAACATGTGATTGAATGAATGTGATATTATGTGTGTATGATTATTTTCATTTTCATTCATGTATGATTGTTTGAGAGGTTGACTGTATGAGTTTGTGATGAAACTAGATGAGTTTTGATTGTTTCTATTCTCACACTTGTATGCAAGGTGTGCATCTCAAACGCAAAGAGTGCATCGATTGAGTCTCGGAGTGATTCAGATAATTTTAGAGAGAACAAAGGAAAATTAGACGAGGTTCAATGTGTTCACAATGTCAAAAAGCACCCAAGCATCAAAGAACCTGAAACAGAGGAATGCCAGGTGGGCGAGAAATATTTCTTTTGAAAAAATCCTTCGATCTAAGTTATCAAAATATCGAGAATGCAAAGTGTACGTGGGAAATAGAAAATCCTTTTAAGGAAAAATCTTAGAAGGGATAGCACCTTCGAAAGTGTTGACGATATCCAACAGTCGGACTCGTAGGAGGAGAAAAGGTTCAAAAACTTTGAACACTTAGAAAATCTTCTAAGTCACAGAGAGATTAGAAGCTCAGGAAGGAGGACTGACAGTTGTCATTGGATCATAGCGTAATGGATCAACATTCTTCTGATCAGGGTACGGTGCACGAGTTTTACTGCTTCACACACATAGGAGAGAGAACCTCACCAGGGTTGAGAACTAAGATTTCTAAAGCTCCAAGAACGGGAAACCCGAAGTAGAATCTCATTCGTCCGATCATAGAAACAAATCTAAGCTGTCAAATTGTTCAGGGTAAAATTCAAGCGTCGGATCACCAGAGTGGATTTGAGCCGTCAGATATTGTAAGTCTGAGAGGAGGCAAGTTTGAAACTTGATATTTCCAAAGTGCAGAGAGACGAAGGGTCGGAGATAATCTAGACCATTGGATCCAGGAGGACACATGTTGACAGGTTGGAAGCTCTATAGGAAGGTGAAGTTCAAAGTATTGAAACACCCGAAGCTTGAAGAGTCGAAGAGCTGAGAGTCATCGATATATAGGTGGACACTTGTCAATATATCGTGAGATCCAGGTGGAGTTGTTGTCGAGTTTTAGTTGAGAACTGAGATTGTCGAACCCTGAAGACCTGAAGTGATTCCAAACCGTCAGATATAGGAGAGATGTGGCATAGATCCATGCACTCTTGGTAAATTCCCAAATAAATCTTCGATTGTTAGATGAAGAGGAAACGTGACAGAAATCCACATACATTGCGAGGAGAGAAAAGTTGATAGTTGAAAAGTCTGAAGTCCAGATATGCAAAGGGATTGTAGTCATTGATCCGAAAAGGACACGAGTCAGTGGATTAGAGTCTTCAAATAAAATACAAAGAAGGAAATGGTTGAATTTTGAGGACTCCAGAGTTTTGAAGCGATCAAAACCATTGATTTCACGGGACAAGTGTCCGTAGATCGTCCACTCCAGAGGATTGGAGTATGGAAGATATTTGGTTTTGAAGTTTAAAAACCCCGAAGTCCATAATTGCGAAGAGATCATATCCTTTGATATTGAAGGTAAATATATGGCTTGTAGATTTGGAAGACGCGGACCTGAATCGTCAATTCAAGCAGTATTGACAAGATCATGAGATCGACAATCCCATAGCATTGCGGAGATAGGAGTTGCACGGAGTTTAAAATATTGAGGGTGGGCCACAATCCAAACTGTGGTTTCGGCAAGAGGACATGTGGGGGCTGGAGGAGCATTATCGACCCAAAAGTAGTTTGACTTCAAACTTGTGGCCATGCCTGCAATCGCGTGGTCTTCACCCAAGGCCATATCACGAGAGGGCTTATCTGAAAAGGAGATAACTCCTAACACTATGAGATTTCACAGGAAAGTGAAAGGGAAGGTTGTGGGTGCCATTAAACCTGCACCAACAAACCTAAAGGGCTTGTGTGTAGTCACAAAACGAGACCATTGGGGTTTTAGAGAGTCATTTGACTCAATAATCAAATATCCTTTGACCGGGATGTCATATAGTCCTATAGGGGAGTAGGGGGGGTTGCATCAATTTGTTCTGGCGAACAAATTATTCTTCTAGTCTCAACTCATGTATCTTTGTTTCCGATAATCTGATCTAAAGGATGATTCTTCTGTACTCGTTTTCTAGGTGTCTTTGGAGGCACTTTCTCAACTTTATCTTCTACTTCTATCCAATCTTCTTCATATTCCCTTTCTACTTCTTTTTCATCTTCTGATTCTTCTTCGTAAAGTTGGTCCACTTATTCATTTTTTTCTTCCTTTAATTATCATCCACCTATTTCATCAATTTTTACATTGATGCTTTCCACAACTTTGTGCAACTTCGATTGTAACACTTGTATTCTTTCCTTGTACTTGAGTAACCAACAAGTAATCGATTGTCCAAACGAGAGTCAAACCTTCCCATTGTAATGCACCCACTACGAAAATCAAAATTTCCGTAGATTTCTCGAGAATCAAAATCCTTGAATTACTCACGGGGGGCCGAGCGTCTGCTAGCTCCTCATATGTTCACCTCCATGTGGTTGTGGGTCACGACTATGGGCTAGACTAGTATGGTGTCTCTTTTCTTTTTGCAACATAGTGCTTATGAGAATGTCAAGTCTTTCGACTCTACAAACCCCGAAGCTCGAAACAACCAAACGCCGAACCCCAACAGGGCTAGTGAATGGCAAGTTTCCCACCAAAGGGATATCGATGGCCGTGAGCCTCCTATGATTCAACGGTATGGATCCTTCCAGGGTTTCAGTATTTGGGAGTTCGAAATGCAATGACTCCAAGACTCTTTTTCATTCAAATCCCCGAATTTCGTTATGGGAATTCATCTAAGAGATCAATGGCTCTTAAGAGTGTGGATCCAATGGTCCATGGGATTTTGGGACTTTTCCCTAAACTCTGACAACTCACCGTGCATCTCTTTTGATGCAAGGTCTAGATCCCTTCGAGACTTCTCCTTTCTATTACCAAGCACATCGGGATTTCGGGTATTGGGATTTTGCAATTTACGAAGGCAAGGTTTCTTGCCCTTTGGTTTCCTGGATGCCGAAACGCCAAAACGTTGGCCGGCAGCCACATGTCCCTTCAATGGACGGTGGAAACCTTCAGCCAAAATTAACAATCGTGATCTTTTTGGGATGATCAATGGTCATGATCAAATCTCGGCTTTCCTTAATCTCATCCTCACCTCACGCTATTTTGGGGTTTTCGTGATCGGGATTTCACGACTTGCGAAGACAAGGGTTTTTGCCCCTTTTGTTTCCCAAGTGTCGAAATGCCAAAGCGCTTACCAGTAGCCACGTGTGCTCTATAGATGGATGGTCTAGGTGCTTCCATGGACCATGGGGTCTACGGTCCCGATTCCTTCATCTCTTGCAAGGGAAAAAAGGGCAGTGGCATTAATGCTTGCATCTCTTCCTCAAATCTAATGGTCATTATAGACCCTGGGATCCTCTGAAGGGATCACGTTCATGCATTGCTTGAAAAGGCAGAGAGGGGTTGAGGAACTATCATCCACGTTCCTTCCCCACCTCCAATGGTTGTTACGGACCTTGGATCCTCAGAGAGGATCTCGTCCATTAATCGAGACTTAAACATATGCTAACATTTTGGGAGTTCACCAGTTGAAGTTTCAGGACTTATCAATCACGAGAGTCTGACCTCTTGTCAACGGGACTCCCAAACTCCTGATTTGTGAACTCCTGATGGGATCTTTCTTTCAGGATTTTACCGAGATCCTGTATTACTGCCACGTATCCTCCCTCAGATAGACGATCCTTTTTGTTTTGTGATTCCGTGACTTGCGACCCCCAGTGACGCAAATCCTTTGTCAACTCGAATCCCCAGTATCTGAAATACCGATGTTCTCTCGATCTCCGCCACATGTCCTTCACGGATGGATGGTCCAAATATATATTGGGATTTTCACCATGGAGTGTCCCGATCTCTTGTCATTAGGACTCCTGGAATCCCGAACTCCGAATCCCTGATACCGACTCCTCTCTTGGGAATTTTTCCCTTGTTCATGAGGGCTTTACCCTTATGCAACTCCTAACAAATCCAATGAATATCGGGTTTTCTAGCTAAGATCTGACAGCTCAGATATGTTCCACATCATGCAATCTCCCCCTACTCTCTAGACGTGGAAAAAAAACCAATGATCTAGATACTCCCATAGTCCTTGGGGATCTACGGTCCCAATTTCCTCGCTACTCACGAAGATAAAAGAAAAGGGGTAAGGCATGTAATGCCCTTGTTTCTTCTGCCAATCTAACGGTCGTGAATGATAGCAGATCTTCTGATGGGATCTCATCCATCGATCAATACTTATCCCTACGCTGCTACTTTGGGATTTCAACAGGGTCATTCCTCCTCGTACAGGGTTGCTAAGACTTGCGCATTCAAGTTCGTTTTCCAGGTTCCTTGTAAACTTTTCCAAGAAGGGTATCTCTGTGGAAAGATCTATTCCGGGGCATTCCTAGAGACAGATAAGGGGAAACAAATTCCTGAGAATGGACTGGAAGTCTAACTTGGTTCAACTTTCGCATAATTAAATTTATCTATCAACATAAGCCATGCGTGGTTTTTCTGTTACAAGAATACATCTACCCTTTCTTATCAAAACACTCTACAGATAGTCTTATACTATAATCATTCACAATTTCACAGTTTATGAGCATGTATGTCAACATATGAATTTCAAGATGCAATATGTAAAACACTTATTAGAAATAACACCAAAAGTGAGTGCAACTGCTGAGAGGGGTGCTCATTTCCACCTAACCGTAGGCTTAGCTATTCTGATAGGATTTACAACTAGCCACCCCCAAGCTAAGATCATGATGTTGTGAGACCGTGTCTTGGTTTTCCAGTGACCGAGAATGAGGGTTACTCTCCCCTTTCTCTGCTATCACTCACTCTACGTGTCTCCAGAGTTCTCCTTTTCCCCTCACGTCTGCCCCAATCTCTTCTCCCTCATGCCTTATCCTCTTGCGAGGTTGCATGTGGCATGATTTCCCTCACGTTGGTCAAGATTGACATCTCTACGGATGGGCAGTTCACCCCCCCCATCCCTCATTAATTCCTGAGAACCCATCTACCTACCAGCCTACGAGACATTTAATTCGGGGCCAATGAGCCGCTCTTGGTTCTCCGGGCCAGTGAAGTCCAAATACGGTATTATTTTCGATGGAATTTAATGCCACCATTCTAGGTGCCTTCCACCACCTTTCTCCAGCCATCGTGTTCTCTTTCTTAGCATATCCCCTCTCAACAATCCTGCAATATATATATATATATATATATATATTCATAATATTATTCACATTCATCTACCTTTTCCACAAGGTCCATTCACATCACACATTCACATTTTGAGTTTGTCACAGTTCTTGTCCAATCCAGTTATTTTTACAAACTAGGGGAAACAGGGTGTTACAATTCCCTCCCCCTTAAAGGAACATCATACTCGATGTTCTTATCTATTAACATGAAATGCATGTATAGAAGTAAACAAAATCAGATATGCCTGTTTCATGGCATCCTCCATTTCCCTTGTAGCCTCATCTGGGCCAAAATGTTTCCACTGCACCTTGACCTATGCAATGGTTCAGTTCCAAAGCAGGGTTTCCTTTCTGTCTAGTATGAATTGGGGTTCTGGTAGAAATTCTCCCTTCGGTTCCACCTGGATCATAGACCAGTCAATTATATGGTTAGCATCATGTACATATTTCTTCAATAATGAAACATGGAAAACATTATGTGCTTTTACTGTGGGAGGAAGTGCTAGCCTATAGGCTACAGGTCCCACTCTATCTAGAACCTCAAAGGGTCCACAATACAAAGGTCCCAACTTGGAACAAGCTCCCATTTTCAAGGAACTTTTCCTGGGCCTAACTCGAAGATATACATGATCTCCCCCTTTGAACTCTCTTGGAGTTCTCTTTTGGTCGGCATAACTTTTCTGTCGATTTTGAGTGACCTCCAGGTTTTGTTTTATCTGAGTCACCTACTGTTCCATTTCTTTCAACATGTTGGGTCCAAAAGAAATCTTTTTTATGGGATTACTCTAGCTGACTGGAGTATTACACGATCTACCATAGAGGACTTTGAAGGGACTCATCTTTAAGGATGCTTGGTAGCTGTTGTTGTAGGTGAATTCTACCAGTGGAAGGTAGTCTTCCCATTTCTTGGGTTGATGAATTACATGCATTCTTAGCATGTCTTCAAGTACTTGCTTCACTCTTTCCATCTCTCTATCAGTTTGAGGGTGATAGGCAGTGCTAAACAACAATTTGGTCTCTAAAACAACCATCAATGATTTCAAAAAGTTAGAGGTAAATTTTGTGTCTCTGTCAGACACGATCTCTTTCAGCATACCATGCAGTCTGAATATCTCCTTCATGAACACCTGGGCGATATTGATTGCTTTGGAGGTTGATTTCATAGGGATGAAATGAGCAGACTTGCTCAATTTATCCACCACTACCATAATGGCATCATTCTATTTGGTTGAGGTTGGTAATCCAGTGATGAAATCCATGGAGATGGTTTCCCATTTCCATTCTGGGATTGGTAAAGGTTGCAATAATCCTGCTGGGTGTTGATGTTCTTATTTAACCTGTTGGCACTCTATGCATTTGGCTAAGTACTCGGCTATGTCTTTCTTCATTCTAGGCCAATAAAATTGTCTCTTGGTGGTAGTGATCATTTTCCGGTATCCTGGATGACCGGAATAGGGTCTTTTATGTAGTTCATCCAGTATGAACCTCTTCAAGTTGTCACAATTTGGAATATACAGTCAATTTCTGTAAGTGCGCAGACCTCCTTTGGTCATCTGGTAGCCTTCATATTTTACTCCGGTGGGTTCTTGATGTAGGTACATGGCCATGGTCTAGACGAAGGGATCTGTTTCTTTTGTGTTTTTTATTCTTTCCTTGACTTCTCTCTCACAGGTGCTCACTGTTGCCAGGTGAATTGTTTTCATACTTCTGCTAAGGGCATCAGCCACCCTATTTTCCTTTCCTTTAATGTGTTTGATTTCAAAATCAAACTCGCTAAAGAGGGCCATCCACCTAGCTTGTCTAGCATTGAGATTTGGTTGATCAAACAGGTATCACAATCCACAGTGATCTGTCATAAGTACAAATTTTTTTTCCAAGAGGCAATGCCTGCACATTTTCAAGGCATGCACTATGGCAGCTAGTTCTAGATCATGGGTCACATAGTTGACTTCATGATCATTCAATTTTCAGGATTCATAGCAGATCACACTTCCTTCCTACATAAGGACTCCTCTGAGCCCTTCCTTACATGCATCTGTGCACACGAGGAAGTCAACTTTTGGATCAAGGATCTTTAGCATGGGTGCATGGGTCAATAGATGTTTCAGGATTTGAAATATTTCTTCACATTTTTGTGTCCACAGAAATTTTCTCCCCTTCTTCTGGAGGGCAGTGATTGGAGAATCCTTTTATAAATCTCCTATAGTATCCTGCTAATCCCATAAAGGATATGATATCTGAAACATCCTTTGGGGTAGGCCATTCCATGATAGACCTGATTTTGTTAGGGTCTACCACTACTGCTTCTTCAGAGAGAACATGGCATAAGTAATGTATTTCCTTCTAGAAGAATTCACATTTGTTGAATTTGGCATAGAGCCGATGTTCTCTTAGAACTTGCAACACAAGTCTAAGATGCTCTTCATGCTCTTCTCTATTCTTAGAGTAGATTAATATGTCATCAATAAAAACTAGCACAAATTTATTTAGAAATTTACTAAGTACATTGTTCATCAAGCACATAAAACTGTCAGGGGCATTGGTTAACCCAAATGGCACTACCACAAACTCATAGTGACCATACCATGTCTGGAAGGCAGTTTTATGGATGTCTTCATCCTTGATTTGGATTTGATGGTATCCCTACCTCAAGTCGATCTTTGAGAAAATAGACGTGCCTCCCAATTGATCGAATAAAATCATCGATCCTGGGCAAAGGGTACTTGTTCTTTATGGTTACCTTATTGAGTTGTTTATAATCTATACATAGTCTAAGGGTGTCATCCTTCTTTTTCAAAAATAGCATTGGTGCTCCCCATGGAGACACGCTGGGTCGAATATAGCCTTTATCCATCATTTCTTTTAATTGCAATTTGAGTTCAACTAACTCCGGTGTGCTCATCTGGTAGGGTGTCCTAGACACTGGCATCGCTCCTAGTGCAAGTTCTATCAAGAAGTCTATGTCCCTCCTCAGAGGTAGACCCGGTACCTCTTCCGGAAACACATCTCTGTATTCTCTCAGGATAGGGTGATCGTCAGGGCTTGGTTTATCACCTTCAATTGTTTTCAACACCTGTATTGCATATAGGGGACATCCCTTTCAGCAATTCTTTCTCATTTGCAGGGCTGATATTTGTCTCACCGAGACAGGTTTTCAGATCCCTTGAAGGGTTATTCTTCTCCCTTCTCTACTTACACACTCTAAGGTTTTATGGTAACAGTCCAGTCTGGATTTATGGCCGGCTATCCAGTCCATACCGATCAACAGATCATATGATCCTAGGGGTAATATGTTAAGGGTTGCTTGGGTGGGGAATTCACCCAACATTAATTGGCAGGCTGGTATAACCTTTGCTATCTTCCTTTTGGTGCCAGTGGCTAACTGTACCAACCATGGCTTGGTATGTTTTTGTGGCTGTAGTTTACACTTATCAATAGATTTAGGGGCTATATAACTCAAATTTGAACTAGGGTCAATCAAAACAGACACTAGATGGTTGAAAATCATACCTTCTATTCCCACTATTGAAGCTTGATGGTCATCTTGGTTATTATCCAAGGCTACATAAATTTGTGGCACACTCCTGGCCACATCATTGATGGTAGTAGTTTCCTGGATGTTATAAATCCTCCGACTATTCTGTGGTCGATGTGGATAGTATCTCAAGAGATGTTACTCTCCGTAACCCCAACATTTCATAGGTTCTCTCTTGGTGTTATCCTCCTTCACTGGTTTAGGTCCAGAAGTTTTATTTCCGCCCGATGAGGGAAAGATCTGCTGGTGTACACTCAAGGATGGAAAGTTCATTCTTAGGTTCTTCTTGTAGTTCTTAAATCTTGTGGATTTGATCCCCTTTTTCTAAAATCTTGAACTATTCTTCGGTTTCCATCCTTCACGAGGTTCTGCTCGATGCCCAAGCTGTTCATGACAATAGGTTGCCTTTCGAATGGTGCCTTCTAGGGTCTTTGGCTCATCAAATTCAATTCTGTTCCGATATTCCTTGGGTAGCCCACTGATGAAGCATTGCACCTTTGCCTTTTCTTCTTTTATATAAGGTACATACCTCAACAAGTCGAGGAATCTATTAACATATTATTCTATAGTAAGCTGTCCCAGTTTGAGTTCATAAAACTCTTTAGTCTTTTCGTCGAAATATTTTTTCGACAGATACTTCTTCTGGAAGTACTTCTCAAATCGTTTCCATGACACGTCCTCTTCGCGAACCCCTTTCACATTCTTAAGGTCTTCCCACCAAATGGAATCCTTTCTGTTCATGTTGAAGGTGGCCACTCGGGCCTTCATATTTTCTAAAAAATCATGGAATCTGAAATACTTCTTTAGTCCAAGTAGCTAGGCCTCTGCTTTCTCTCCCTTCTTTATTTCACCGTCAAAGGAGGGTGGTTTGGCCTTTCTGAATTCTTCAAATTTTCAACCTTTGGAAGACTTTTGCTTCTTCTATTTTCTTCGGGGATAGGAACTGGTTCTACTACTAGAAGAGCCCTCTGAATCGCCAGCTTCATTCTTTGAGGAATCACCCGACACTTGTCATTTACCTCTGGTGTGGACATTTTTTGAGGTGCTCCTCTCAGTGTGGCCACTGATATGACCATGTTTCTAAGTTTTAGGTTCATGCTGCATTTGTCGTTGTAGATCAGATAAACTTTGTAGTAAAACTGCATTAATTTCTGTTTGTTTTTCTTGTTCTTTCATCATCCTTTCATTGTTAGTCTTGCAGCTTTGTAATTCGACCATGACACTCCTCACAGTCTTAGCTAGATCTGGAGGGGACCCTACTGCCCGTCTTTCGTCAGAATCTTCGTCTCTATTATGGGATCCCTCTGCCACTTCATGGTGAGTCACCATACTATGTGTTGATAATTTCCCGTGGTTGATCTTCTACTTGTGTGCAAAGACAAAAATTGGTTGTTAGTCAATAGTTAGATACATTTTTGTAACTCGTGCAAAATTCATATTTCTTTCACATGCATACACAGTCGGGTTTTTATTTCAGACTTTGACCTTTTTGAATTAAGAGGGTTAAGATAGAGGGTTACTCTTTTTAAGAGTGTTCCGAAGGGAGCTTTTGTGCAACTCGTTCATGAGCCCAAGAAGGTCAAGTGTCGTAACCATGCTCTGATACCAATTTGTAATGCACCCACTATGAAAATCAAAATTTTCGTAGATTTCTTGAGGATCAAAATCCCCGAATTACTCACGGGGGGCCTAGCATCCGCTAGTTCCTCATATGTTCACCTCCATGTGGTTGTGGGTCACGACTATGGGCTGGACCAGTACGACGTCTCTTTGCACTTCGCAACTCAGTCCTTACCAAAACGTCGAGTCTTTCGACTCTGCAAACCCCGAAGCTCGAAACAGCGAAATGACAAACCCCCAATAGGGCTAGCGAATGGAAATTTTCCCTCCAAAGGGAGACCTATGGTCATAAGCCTCTCCTGATTCAATGGTATGGATCCTTCCAGGGTTTCGGTATTTTGGAGTTTGAAATTCAATGACTCCAAGACTCTTTGTCATTCAAATCCCCAAATTCCATTATGGGAATTCGTGTAAGAGATCAATGACTCTTAAGAGTGTGGATCCAATGGTCCACGAGATTTCAGGACTTTCCCTTGAACTCTGACAGCTCACCGTGCATCTCTTTTGATGCACAGTCTAGATCCCTTCGGGACTTCTCCTTTCTATTACCAAGCATGTCGGGATTTTGGGTATCAAGATTTCACAATTTGCGAAGGCAAGGTTTCTTGCCCTTTGGTTTCCTGGATGCCGAAACGCTGAAATGTCAGCTGACAGGCATGTGTCCCTTCAATGGACGGCAGCAACCTTCATCTAAGATCAATGGTCGTGATCTTTTTGGGATGATCAACGGTCACGGTCAAATCCCGGCTTTCCTTAATCTCATTCACACCTCACGCTATTTCGGGGTTTCGGTGATCGGGATTTTGTGACTCACCAAGACAAGGGTTCTTGCCCCTTTTGTTTCTTGGGTGTCGAAACGCCGAAGTGGTTACCAGAAGCCACGTGTGCTCTATAGATGGATGATCCAAGTGCTTCCATGGACCATGGGGTCTACGGTCTCGATTCCTTCATCTATTGCAAGGGAAAAAGGGGTCGTGGCATTAATGCCTGCATCTCTTCCTCAAATCTAACGGTCATTACAGACCCTGGGATCCTTCGAAGGGATCATGTTCATGCATTGCTCGCAAAGGCAGAGAGGGGTTGAGGAACTATCATCCACATTCCTTCCCCACCTCCAACGGTTGTTACGGACCTTGGATCCTCTAAGAGAATCTCGTTCATTAATTGATACTTAAACATATGCTAACATTTTGGGAGTTCACCAGTTGAACTTTCGGGACTTATAAATCACGAGAGTCCGACCTCTTGTCAACGGGACTCCCAAACTCCTGATTTTTGAACTCCCGATGGGCTCTTTCTTTTGGGATTCTCCCGAGATCCTAGATTACTTCCACGTATCCTCCCTCAGATGGATGGTCCTTGTTGTTTCATGATTTTTTGACTTGCGACCCCCAGTGACTCAAATCCTTTGTCAACTCGAATCCCCGGTATCCAAAATACCAATGGACTCTCTATCTCTACCACATGTCCTTCATGAATGAATGGTCCAGATCTATATCAGGATTTTCACCATGGAGTGTCCCAATCTCTTGTCATCATGACTCCTAGAATCCTGAACTCCGAATCCCCGATACCGACTCCTCTCTCGGGACTTTCGCCCTTATTCATGAGGGCTTAACCCTCATGCATCTCCTAACAGATCCAACGAGTGTCGGGTTTTTTAGCTAAGTTCTGATGGCTCAGATCTATCCCACATCATGCACTCTCCCCCTACTCTCTGGATGTGGAAAAAAAACCAATGGTACAGATACTCCCACAGTCCTTGGGGATCTACGGTCCCGATTTCCTTGCTACTCATGAAGATAAAAGAAAAGGGGTAAGGCATGTAACACCCTTGTTTCTTCCGCCAATCTAACGATCGTGAATGGCCGTAGATATTTCAATGGGATCTCATCCATCGATTGATACTTATCCCTATGCTGCTACTTCGAGATTTCAAGAGGATCATTCTTCCTCGTACAGGGTTTCTAAGACTTGCGCATTCAAGTTCGTTTTCCATGTTCTTGGTAAACTTTTCCAAGAAGGGTATCTCTATGGAAAGATCTATTCTGGGGCATTTTCGAAGATAGATAAGGGGAAACAAATTCCCGAGAATGGACTGGAAGTCTAACTTGGTTCAACTTTTGCATAGTTAAATTTATCTATCAACATAATCCATGCGTGGTTTTTCTGTTACAAGCATACATCTACCCTTTCTTATCAAAACACTACACAGACAGTCTTATACTATAATCATTCACAATTTCACAGTTTATGAGCATATATGTCAGCATATGAATTTCAAGATGCAAGATGTAAAACACTTATCAGAAATAACACCAGAAGTGAGTGTAACCGTTGAGAGGGGTGCTCGTTTCCACCCAACCGTAGGCTCAACTATTCTGATAGGATTTACAACTAGCCACCCCCGATGCTGCGAGACTATGTCTCGGTTTGCCAGTGACCGAGAATGAGGGTTACTCTCCCCCTTCTCTGCTATCTCTCACTCTACGTGTCTCCATAGTTCTCCTTCTCCCCTCACGTCTGCACCAATCACTTCTCCCTCATGGATTATCATCTTTCAAGGTTGTGTGTGGCACGATTTCCCCCGCGCTGGTCAGGCCTGACAGCTCTACAGATGGGCGGTTCACCCCCCCCATCCCTCATTGAGGAGCCATCTACCTACCAGCCTACGAGACATTTAATTCGAGGCCAACAAGCCGCTCTTTGTTCTCCGAGCCAATGAAGTCCAAATACGATATTATTTTCGGTGGAGGTTAATGCCACCATTCTAGGTTCCTTCCACCACCTTTCTCTAGCCATCACGGTCTCTTTTTCAGCATATCCCGAGATCCTAGATTACTTCCACGTATCCTCCCTCAGATGGATGGTCCTTGTTGTTTCATGATTTTTTGACTTGCGACCCCCAGTGACTCAAATCCTTTGTCAACTCGAATCCCCGGTATCCAAAATACCAATGGACTCTCTATCTCTACCACATGTCCTTCATGAATGAATG
>JASDQU010103188.1:56979-70306 GCA_032191745.1 Picea mariana | reverse complement strand
TGGGGGAAACAGGGTGTTACACCCATTCTGTCACCTTCTCTTTTGATGTAGCATTTGATTCTAAATAATTTGAAGTGCTTCACATTTGTTGGTCTTCCTCTCCATATCTCGTAGGGAGTTTTGTCATTGTTGTTTCTGAGTATTACTCTATTTTGAATGTGGACCGTTGTATGCACTACATGTGTCCAAAAAAATATATGTCAATTTGGAATCAATTAGCATTGTTCGATCCATTTCCTATGTAATTAACATCCATGATGTTCCTTTGTCTCTGAACCACTCTCTTAACTAATATATGAATCCATGCTCTCATCCACTATCATATACATGTCCAAACTTGCTAAGTGTTCTTACAAATCCATATTTGTCCATAATGTCCAAGACTCTACTGCATAAATGCCCCTAACACTGACCCATTTATTGCTATACTATCATGAAGTCTTCACTACTACAACTATCAAACTGTACTTCTATTAACTGAATACTATGGATCTATCCACTCAAACTCTACTAGCTGCTCGAAGGATGGTTTTTTGTTCTATCACAACTATTGTATAGACTCCCCTTGTCTAATATTCATGTTACCTGGGAGTCTCTAAGTTCGATGGCTCAAAACAATTCCTTCTCTAATGTGTATTCATCACAATCTTCATTGCTAGATTCATCATCTCTCTGAGCTTTGAACACTTTCTTTTTGTGTGTGGATTCATCTTTCATTACGATGCCTAAAAGTAAAATCTCTTGAACCTGTTCCTTATTTACTTGTCCTTATTTTATTTCAATTATTTTTCAAACCTTTCTATATCTAACATCTTTATTTTTCTCTGTAGAATTTCCTTCATCTCATTTTATTTCCAACCTTCCAATCTCCAAGACCTGGTCTTTGTTCACCTATTCTTCGTGTTTTCTTATCCATACTTTCTTATATCAGATATCAGTTTTCTCTTTCATGGAAGTATCGATCATGCTTCTAAAATCACTAGCTATGTGTCCATAGTTATGACATTTGTAACATTCAATGTTACGTGGGGCCACATAATCATTTCTTTCTTGAACATTTATTTTATAATCCTTGCAATCTGCAACCTTATGTCCAAAATTAGTACAATAAAAATAATGACCATAAAAGAAATGTGCATACCTGGGAGAGAAAGATCTTCTTTGTAGTGTAGTCCTTCTGAATTTCTTCCTTGACTAATCATGATCATGATTGAAGCTTCTTTGTGGCTTGAACATGGATGTTCTTCTTGGATATCTATATTCAATAGTTTTCTTAGATTTTGGTTGACCATGATTCCTTCCTTTGAGTACCTCTGCATAACTCTTTCTATTTTCTTCATTTTTCTTTTTAGGAAACCTTGAGTGCTTCTCTTCATTCTCTATGACTGATGTGGATGTTTCTGTCTCTTCAATGTTCTTGTTGAGCTTGGTGCTTTTACTTCTCAATGTGACAACTTCTTATTCAAACTTCTCAACCTCTTCTTCTTTCTTCATCATCTGAGACTCCATGACTTCATTTGTTCTTTTCGCTTCTTCAAGATGGATTTTTAATGTGATTATTTCTTCTTCAAGTCCTTTATCTTCTTGACCAAACTCTACCTCAAGCTCATTTAGATCACTATTTATTTCATTAACATTATCTGTTAATATCTTCTCTCTCATTTATGATTCTTCCTTCTGTGTTGTTATGTTGGGTTTGAAATACTTCTTTTGATATTCAATATTTTCTTCGATCTTTCTAGTTTCTTCTAGCTAAGTTTTGAAGTTCTCAATGACTTGTTGGGCTTCTTAAAAAATGTGAACACTTTCCTTTTGTCTCATAATTTTTTCTTGCGTGACTTTCTTTCTTCTGTTAGTTCATCTAAAGAACTAATGCCTTCCTTTTCAATTAGTTTTTCTGTCTTATTTCCTTCATGGCATTCTATTTCAATATGTACATGTTTTTCATAATTAAAGCAAAACAACATACCTCTGGTGATTATGTACTCTTCATTTTCTGAATCTGTTTGACATGGTGAACATAATTATTCTTGATATGTACCTTCATCTTCTTTGGCATTTTATGAATCTGTGATGGGTGAAGAATATATATCATGTAGCTTATCCCAACATTCTTTGGTTGATGAACATTTACCAACCTGTTCTCTTACCATATTAGGTAATCCTTCCCAAATGAAATCCATTTTTATTTTGTTATTCTTCTTCACTTCCTTCTTGGTTGTAGTCTTTGCCCTTTTTAAACTATCATATCCTGTAACAAAGGATATCCAAATATAATGCCACTATGTCAGTAAAAATACTTTCGTCCTTTTACTCCACATATCATACATGAAACCATTCTGACCATTAAACATTGATACTTCATTCTTAGAATAATCCATGATCTTCTTCCAGTGGTTAAACTGTTTCCTGAAAGAACCTTCTTTGATACCAATTTTTGGATCACTGAGAGGGGGGGTGAATCAGTAATAGAGCAATTTAATCATTTTTAACCACAAAATGAAAGTGTTATATGAATGTATCATTATCATCCAATAGTTTCAAAGTAAATAAACAATGGACAAATGAGCAATCATACACATACATAGTACACCGATGTTTTTATGTGAAAATCCAAAGCAGGAGAAAACCACAAAATGTTTTTTCTTATATGTCTTTAATAATTCCATTCATTGGAAGCACCAACTTCCTTTGTTTTCCAACTGCAACTGGAAGGAGGCTCCAACCCCTTAGTTTCTCAGGCTACAACCTGAGGGAAGCTTCAACTCCCCAATTATTTGGCTACAACCAGAAGGAGGCTACAACCCCCTATGTTCTCTGGTTACAACCGGAAGGTGGCTACAACCACTTGTCCTTGCCCCGTCCAATCACCCTGAAATATAAGTAGAATGATTGAACCACTGTTACACTATCACTGTGATATATATTGTTGTAAACCTGCACCAATCAATCTGAAATCACCTTGTACCATAAACTAGTGCATCAACTATGCACCAACTTGTACCAAACAACTTGTAATCATCATGTACCATAAACAAGTGTATCAACCATGCACCAACCTGTACCTCAACTTGTACCATCAACGAGTGCATCAACCATGCACCAAATATTTATCAATCACGCATCAAATACACATAAACTATGAATCACCAAGATGTACCAACATCATCAACTATACACCTCATGTATGTACCAAATCATCAACTACTTGTCTCAACCATGTACACAACATGTACCACAACCAAAATCCCTCATCAATTTCATCATCCAAATTTGATTTGTAAGTTTGTAACAGACCTCGTGTATATAATCACATACCAGCAAACCTTCCTTAACTTTAACATCAAGAGACTATCATTTTCATCAAAGTTTACTTTAGTCTCACATGACTAATTTTGGATTAGTCAACAACCCTAACTTGCAATAATAATAACTATCTACTTGTAATGAATAAATATCTAAAAATTGTACACAATGTTCTTCAGTTGTTTTTATGCAATTCCTCCAAATTTCACTACTTGGAACCTCTTAGAAAATGAGTTATAGCAAAAATGGCATACCTTGTTGAATTTTTGCTTAAAGAGAGAGAACTTGTAGAGCATGCCCCGCACATAATATTTTTTGTATGGATCTAAAAATGGCACACATAATACTACAGAATGTACTCTAACCAATACATTTGGTCTTATTGAATTTGGATATGTTATGAATAAGTTATCACATTTTTACTCAAAACACATGTTTTAGACTAGTTTTAGGACTAGCCACAAACCCTATTTTCCATAGAGTGTAACTCCAAAAATACAACGACCCACAAGCTAAAATCTTTATCACAGATACTTGGATATGTTTCCTCAACGACCTCTCAATTTTGCGGTCTGAATCATTCTAGAAAAAAATTTATTGCAAAAATGGTGAGATGACCTGTAAATAACATACCTTAGAAAATATCATCAAAAGAATTTATCCTCCCTTGAATTTTGGCCTTCTTTACTTCACCTTCCCTCTGAAATTCTCCTTAGATATCCTTTGGTTACCTCAGTCGCTTTTAGATATTCAATATGCTCAAGTGTGATTAAAATGAGAGAACCTTGCCTCTTATTTATAGTTGCATGCAGCTTCCTCAAGGGATTACGTTTTAACCATCTTAACCCACTTTCCTTATTTTAGGGTTAACCTACTTCTAACCACTTGTCCACTTAGTAATTTCTCCATTAACTTTATTATTTAAATAATTTCTTCTGTATCCACTTTGACTTATAGTACACTCATCAGTTCACTTTATTATTTACCTTCTAAAACCTCTTAAACCACTTTCCTTATTTTAGGGCTAACCCACTTCTAACCACTTGTCCACTTAGTAATTTCTCCATTAACTTTATTATTTAAATAATTTTTTCTTTGCAACCACTTGGGGTTTTATTGTCACAAAGTTACATATATGCATAGATCCAATATTTTAATCACATTATCTCCTTTGGTTCATTTACATCAACTTGACCTCGCAATGAAAATCACACATTAGGAGTGTGAAGGATGGCCCTCATCACGTTTCCCACATAATGTTAGGTGTACACTTGAAGTGATGTTGTTTGTGACAATCCATGTCAGTCATTACCTTTACATGGTTGAGGTGCCAATAGTCATCCAAGTGCCTAACATTGCTTGGGACAATGAATGTCATGCATTACCTTTCAATGGTTGAGGTTCCAATAGTCATCCTTGTGAGGCACTTGGAAGCCATGAAAGTGGATACAAAATGGATTTGGATTAGGAATTTTAAGAGCACAATAAAGTTGGTGATGTGTTTCCTTGTGGACACATGCTCGTCAAACAAAGTGATCTTTTGGTCATGCATTTTCTATCTCACAAAGTACTACCAACTCTTCAATGCATTCATATGGATTTTTACAGTGCACGTTGATGTCAAATTTGATTCCAACAAAATCAAATCGTAATCACACACTCATAAGAAGCCATGTTGATGGTAAATTTTCAAGCACAAGAAGACACGTTGATGGTAACAAGTATGGATTCTAAATCAATCGAACATTCACATGAATTGCAAAATTAGAAAGGTCTTCTATATATATAAGATATATATATATATATATATAATTTTTTTTTTTCTAAATTGTACTTCTAAATATTGTGTTAATAGTGTTCTTGTTCTTATATTTAAATGTTAACCTGCTATTATTGTGTTTTGAAGCGGTGTTGCCTGTCATTACTAGTAAGGAAGCAAGAAAGAGTAAGGAAGGTCGCTAACATGGGAGGAATGAAGTTCATACTGATGTGGATAACGCTCTTCGTAACACTTTTGTTTCTTGTCATTCGTTGTTGCAAAAATATACGAATAATAATAAGGCGTCGTAATGGTGTTGATGATGGCTATCAAACGCCTCAAGAAGTAAATGATTTTCCAGCTCCAGCCCTAACAGGCCTTTCTGTGGGTGAACTAGAAACACTGGAGTGTGTTAAATACAAAAGAAGTTCGAGTGAAGTAGATGATTGCAGTATTTGCTTATACCCACTGGAAGATGACGAAGAAGTTCGAATACTCCCACGTAATCATACCTTTCACAAGGTATGTATAGATCAATGGCTTCTTTTGAAGCGCACCTGTCCTTTGTGTGAAATTGTAGTAGTGCCAAATTAAAATAATGTTAAAGGAATTGCACTTGTGGAGAGGTCACCAACTCTAATTATTACCTCATACATTATTGGGTGAATAATATTTATTATTTTGAATTTCTTTGCCTAGTGCTAGTATTTTCTTAAAATGATATATTTATTTGACAAGGTGAATAATATTTATTATTTTGAGCTTTTGTGTTAAAATGATATATTTATCTGACAAGGTGAATCATATTTATTATTTTGAGTTTCTTTGGCTAGTACAAGTATTTTGTTAAAATGATATATTTATCTTACAAGGTGAATAATATTTATTATTTTGAGTTTCTTTGTCTAGTGAAAGTATTTTGTTATAATGATATGTTTATTTGACATTGAACTGGAACCAGAAATTCATATTTTATTTTTATTTTTAAAATATGTTCAATTCTAGTTTTTATATAAAATTTATAGAAATTTGTTTTATTAATATTTGGTTTTTGAAATTGTTTATAATAAAAAGAAAATTGTAATTATTCTAATATGAAATTTTGTTTTATTAATATTTATTTTTTGAAGTTGTTTACTATAAAAAGAAATATGTGATGATTCCATAAATGAAATGAATTTGGTAGCTTTTAGTATGTTTATTTTCGCTTAAATTTTAATTCATAAAAACATAAAAAAAAAAATTGTAATGATCTCATAAATAAATTTTGTAGTTTTCAGTATGTTTATTTTCGTTTAAATTTTAATTCAAAAAAAGCATTGTATTATATGTGTATATTTTTTAGATAAATAATAGAATTGTGATTGTCTATGTAATGAGTACTACTTCTTTATAGTATAAATAAATTTTGTAGTTTTCAGTATGTTTACTTTAGTTTAAATTTTAATTCATAAAAAGCATTGTATTATATGTGTATGTGTGTATATTTTTTTAACTAAATAGTAGAATTGTGATTGTCTAAGTAATGAGTGCTACTTCTTTACAATATATGTTTTTTTTAAATAATACATTTTTTTTCATAGATTTTATAGTGTCTTTTTAAAAAAATTGTGATTCTCGTTGTAGTATGATTTTTTCAATTATACATACATTTCAATAAAAGTAAAATTGTGCTACCCTAACTAATGAGTTATTTAAAATTGTGATTTAAGTAATGAGTGCTTTATAATATTTCTCTTTGTAGTATGATTTTTTCAATTATACATACATTTCAATAAAAGTAAAATTGTGCTACCCTAACTAACGAGTTATTTAAAATTGTGATCTAAGTAATGAGTGCTTTATAATATAGTTTTTTTTTTAATAGATATTTTTCTTTAAAAAGATTTATGATTGTTCATTTTTCCTTTAAAAAAAAACTGTGATTCTCTAAACTAATGAGTTCTTCGTAGTATTATTTTTTCAATGATACATTTTAATAAAGAAAAATTGTGATGGTCTAAATAATGAGTTCAATAGAATCATGCTTGTTCTTTTTAAAAATCAATGTGATTCTCTCAATAATGAGCATTACTTTATAGTATGGATTTTTCAGTAATACAATTTTTTTAGAAAATTATGATCGTGCTTGAGCACCATCGTTTGCATGCTACAACCTGTAAATTCTTAGAAAATCAAACTTTCAGTGAAACAAACCCCAAGATAAAACCACAGTGAAGGCTCTGTTTATGGCTGCCTGCTCTAATTAGAAATCGTTCTCTTTCTTGTATTTCCTGGTTGCGCAACCATCCATACCTCCCACACAAATCAAAATGGAGAAGAAAAATGGAGTGAAAAGAAATAGTGTAAATCTTAACAAGAAGATTTGAATATCAATTTCAAAGCCAACAAAGCCAACATCTTACTCAGTAATTTAACAAAGCCAACATCTTAGGAAATTTTTAAGGATTGTGCACTAACCAACAAAGCCAACATCTTACTCAGTAATTTAACAAAACCCAGAAAAGAAAATAGACTGAAAAGAAATAGTGTAAATCCTAGCAAGAAGAATTGAACATCACGTTGAAAGTTATAGCAAATTTTTAAATGTTGTGGAATAACCAACAAAGCCAAGATCTGGAATTGAACATCACTTTGAAAGTTATTGCAAATTTTTAAAGGTTGTGGAATAACCAACAAAGCCAAGATCTTACTTAATAATTTAAAAATTATTTTAGATTTATTATTTATAATATTATTATAGATTTCTTTTTAATTTATTATTTTTTTAATTTGAAATCAAATTTGAATTAATTTTTAAAATTATTTATAATATGAAAAGTTTACCATATGAGCTATATATTTTTTAATGTATAAAGTACACAATTTTATGTCATAGATATATAAAAGAATTGGAAAAATGCACAATTTTACATGTGTTTCTTTCTAAGAGGTTACAAGTTCAAATCTAGAGGGGGCTAGGGTATCCATACTTCTCTGGACTTTAGCAGTCAAATAGATGCCTAAAAAGGGTCCCTTGATAAAAGATGAGGAAAACAAGAATGAATAAAAGAATGAATATCAAATAAAACATACAACAATAGCATTATGCGTTACAGGATTAATCAGTATATGTAGACACTAATAGATCTCCCTAGATCCACCTAGATCTAGAACAAAACATGATAGGACATGACTCTTTCCCTAAGTTGTAATCATCGAATCTACTACCAAAAAGGAATAAGTGGCATACCTTTATATCGCTTCCTTAGGTCTTTGTCATTCCCACTTCGCTCCGGTGCTCTTGTGAGATTAGGTCCAAGACAACACAAACCAACAGAAGTGAAGATAGCAAAGTATATTCAATGAAAACCTATGCATATGATCAAGGAGTTATGCGATAAAATAAGAGTGATTTTATGGGAAAGGGACATGCCACTGTATTGTATTAAATGAAAGTATAAGATACAACCCGATCTCCTTGATGTTGCAAGCTTCCTTTCAGGGGTCCTTAGTTCCAACACACACACTTGCTCTACACTTGCATGAAGAAGATCCAATATGGCTTGATGGACAAATGGAGGCCTCAAGCTTCAATTCAAATAGGGTTCCTCACACAATTATTTCATCAATTCTCCATTCAATCTTGCTTAACCTCTTCCTTGAGAAACCATTCATTATATAGGAGAAGGAGAGATGGTTAGAGGGATGAGGATGATCCCACTAAATCTGAGAAGTTAGTAGGATGCCAATCATGTGAATGCCAACTCATTTCTAGAACATCCTCTTCTAGAACCTTTGTAACTTTCTCTTCCTTTTAAGCTTTAAAACAGGTTCGCACCCTACCTATAGAAAAAACTGCAAACACCTCCCAGGCTAGGTATAAGGTTGCCAGCAAGAATGAAGATTCTTGCACCCTACAACATAGTCAGCCTACAAACTCATCTTAAAATATGTTTTGTGGAAGAAGACAACAATCACTTTTCTCAGGCAAAAAGTCCTTATGAGACCCTGAACACATAACTATAGAGACATCACCAGAGTCACCAAAATAATGTGTAATGGAATGCCCCCCAAAGTATGAGGTTGGAACTCATGACAGCCGAAATACTTTGTAAAATGTGTGTGTGTGTCATAAACAAGGATCACACCTAATCGGAAACCTGCAAACAATCAAGAATATGCAGAATATAATACCAGTTCTGAGGTAGGCATTCCCACGCTCAGACCACAAATGAATGAAATCATAAATTTAGGTCATGGCCACCAATCATACACTGTGGATCCAAGTCACCAAAATTCCACATAGCCACCAGGAATACACTGTCGATCTATGTGTTTAGAAGATGCAGATTAGCACATATCCATGTGATATACAAAGTGGATCTATGTGTCAATACAAATCATAAATACTCCAGCACAGCCTGGGCCAAAAAGATAAGACCCAGGGTCTTCAATCTCGTCGTCTGAAAAGTATGATTCTAACCATGTGATTACATGTGTCGAAGTCGAACATGATAGAAACCACTCGATTACCGTTCATTGATGAAAACCATTAACAAGTGCAAGGGAAATCACCATTGATGTCAATGACTCCCAAGATATCTAAGTACAATCTGAATGAATGTGAATAAATGAGATGAAGTCAAACATTCGATGAAATCTCTTGATCAGGGACCAATGATATGAATCCACTATTGAAAGCGAAGACACCTGCCATTAAGGCATGCAGGTTCTAAGGTACTAAATGATTTCTAAGTCTTATTCCTTAATAATGAGTTGGATTCGACGGAAAAAGACTCTTCACAGGAGGGCCTTGATGTATCCCCCATCAATGACACGAAATAAGTAACAGATTTTGAGGGCAAGTCAAGGTATGAATATGATTTGAAACGGACACAGGGAAGAACGACATGGTAAGAATGGACAACTGCAGATGGCCGAATCAATGGAGAACTTGTTTGGACTTCTCTTGAACATATGAACGACATGACAATGGTCTTGGCAGCATTGACTCAAAGACGACCCAAGATATGACCTTGTAGTAAGTCAGATGAGAGACAAATGGATTTCCCAACCCAGATTCAAATGACGAACAAGGAGTGTTGATGCAGGAGCATCACCCACGTCAAGCGAGCCAACGCGGAAGACAAAAGACAGCTGGAAGGCATCCAACACAAATTTTTGAAAAACACCTTGAAGTTGATGCGCCAAATATAAATGAGATCATTTAGTGAAGGCGCCTTGATATATTGTAATCATACCTCGAGCCATACACTCTTGTCTGAAGTAGATGGAGGCATTTATAGTAGTTAATGCAGGTAGATAGAATTGAATTCTTAGATTAGACAGTTTTAGAGCGCAAGAGGGAAAACGGATATATTATAGACACCCTCATTTCACATTGTAAAAAAAAAAAATCCAACATAATTCAGAGCAGGAAGAGCATAGTAGAACAACAGATAACTATAGAAGACATTCATGTACAGATCTTGAATTAATAGAAGGAATTGATTCAGACTCATGGTTTTGTGTTCTCTATGTGTGTGTGTGTTGATGATATGCTCATGAATGTTTGCTTTCCTGTTATGCATTTGCTTTGATATGTTGTGCATATGATTTCATGTTTGAATGAGAAGTATGAGAGGATGAGGATATGAGTTTCAATTGTTTTTCTGTCTGAGTGAGGGATTTCCTGCAAGGAGTGCAGTTGAAGTTGTCCGCAAGGAGTGCATTGACAGAAGACTCGGACAGTCTAACTGTTGTTCTCATTTACTCAACAAGTGCATTTGGGCATAGGAGCCATGCAAGGAGTGCACAGGCCAAGATGAGACTCAGAGTTGTGATTCTGAGCAGAGAAATTGAAGACCGCTGCTGCAGGAGTGCATAGAGTCGAAAGGATTCAACACTTGGAAGTTGTTGAACGTTGTCGCAAGGAGTGCGTGCAAGTCCCTCTGAAAGAATCAGAGTTGGGAAAGCTCAGGAGGTATAGAACCTTCGAGGAATCGTCAAAGAAGAGCACAAAGGGGTTGTGCCGTGGACCATTCAAGCAAGCGTCGCAAGCTTACGTGTAGGTGGCGAGTTTTCATGGAGGATTACTCAGTCGTTCCATAGATTTCATCAGGAGGAAGAGATTGATGGTCAAGATCTTGTGGAAGGGATCCGCAAAATCCCGCCAGCCATCAGATTCGACAGAAGTAGCATGAAGGTTACGGTCACACCCAGAGTTCGAGCTCAAAAGATTGTGAGCCATTGGATCAACGGTTGATTTCCCGCCAACCATCAGATTTGGCAGAAGTTGCACCGGGGTTAAGTCCCAGTGAGCAAAGGAGAGTTCTGGGAGTCATCGAGATATTGGTGGCATCGGTGTTTTGGAAGTCAAGAAACTCAAGGCCTTTCGAGTCTCGAAACACCGACGAAATCATAGCCATGGAATTCAGGGTGGACACGCATCAGAAGATCCGAGAGGAGTCGGGGTTTGACATTTCGTGATCCTCGAGGGCATAAGAACCGTTGCATCAGGAATCGCGATATTGCGATACGCGATTTCCCGATGGGTCAAGGACAGAGTGGGGACCACCAAGATCAGAGTGGGGGACAGGTGTCATGCTACACCAGAGTATCGGTATATCAGGAATCGGGGATCAATGAGGTAAGTTGTTTACGACACCGGAAATGTTGATTTCCCGATGGGAGAAGCCCCGACAAGAAGTCATCCATCGGTGTTTGGAGCCATCGAGATATTGGGGATTCTGGTGACAAAGTGCTTGTAAAATTTGGTTTCGTGAACACTGTAGCCCCGACGGGATAAGACCGTGGTCACGGTTTAACGGTCGTATGGGCCAAGACATATAGCCAGGAGGGCTATCGTGGAAAAGGCGCGTCGAGATTCGGGAAATCGCGAGTCCTGAGCACATGCGTATTTCGACATTGGAATGCTCGAAACCCCGATAGGAGTTAGAGCCATGGTCGTATAGGGAGTGGTCGCATGGACTGAAGGCTTAGCCAAGTGGGGCTAAAGCAGTAAAGGGGTGCATTGGAGATTGGGGATCAGTGATCCAAATTGTCAAAACATCTCTGGTATCAAGATCTTGATAATAGGAACCCCGATAACAAAGAAAAGAGGCCAGCACTAATTTCCCGCTCGTTGAGGGAGGTCATTTGGAGAGTTTTTGTGGGTGTGGAAAATTCTCGATAGGGAATTTGAAGAACTTTTTAAGCTCTTCGGGCCAAGAGAGGAAGGTCCTGTGAGCAGACGTGCCCTGGGTGGTGCACCTGCCGTCAAGTGGTATCAGAGCAAGAAGAGCTTCTTTGCTTTCCATAGCAGAGAAGAAGAAATTCACCATGCCGCCGAGGAGAAGAAACAAACAATCACCCGATCCAGAGGAGGAAAGGGAAACACCCAGAGGAAGGGGTAGGCAAGTGCAGAATCCAGAAGTGGAAAGAGAATTGCATAACTTACGCTCTATGATTGTGGACATGGGAATAAGACAAAGACCAAAGGATGATGTAGGAGATATCAGTGAATCCAAAAATGAAGAGGATGTTGGACATGGAGAAGAATAAATCCCAGTAGAGGACGCAACAAATGAGCGCTTACTCAAAGCTATTGCCAGAATGGGTGCAAAGGTGAAAATGGACATTCCAGTTTATGAGGGAAATCTGGATGGGGAAGAGCTGCTAGATTGGATTAGAGCTCTAGAAACTTACTTTGATTATGAAGATATCAAGGAGGATAAGAAGGTCAGACATGCTGTCACGATATTAAAAGGACATGCAACCTTGTGGTGGGATGAACTACAAGCTAACAGGCGTTTCCAAGGCAAGCAAAAGATCAAAAGCTGGGACAAGATGATTGCAAAGATGAAAGAAAAATTCATCCCCAGGGATTATCAAATCACTCTGCGCAGGAGGATGCAGAACCCGAGGCAGAAGCTGATGACAGTAAAGGAATATACCGAAGAATTTTACAGGTTGAATATTAGGGCAGGTCATCGCGAAAGCAATGACGAAAAAGTAGCCAGGTATATGAATGGGTTGAGGTATGATATCCAGGATGAGATGAGTATGGAAACCATATGAACGGTGGAGGATGCCTATCAAATGGCTTTGAAAGATGAAGAGAAGTTGAGCCGTAAGAAAGGTCAGTGAGGTCGAGGCAGGAGTCATCCCAAAGGCAAATCGGTTGCCCAAGATAAATACTAGAAGCCCAAGGACGAGTGGAAAAAGCCTCAGATTAGAACCGAGAGAGGTGGAAGTTCACAGCGAGGGAAAGATGCTGAG